>JAFMSR010000211.1:0-71999 GCA_022818135.1 Saxidomus purpurata | reverse complement strand
TCCTGGTCAGAAGAAACATATATTTTTGTATTAGAACTGAACATGAGTCTTCATTAGAATTTTGAATAAGCAACATCTACTTTTAAATATGCTTTGAACTAGTTACTTTGGTGCTTGTCTTAAATGTGTTCATCTATTAGATTGGAATATAACAAATATAGAAATAACTTTGAACAAGTATCCTACAAAATAAAAGAAGAAACTATTAGAACTTTACTATGGAGTTCGTTATTTGTCTAAATGTTATACTGGGGCATAGACCCCTGTGATCTCGTGACCCCCCTAATTACTACGTCGGTTACGGTGGCCGCGCCACGCCACTCTGAGCAAGCAGTTCCCCACTCACGCCGGACCGACTGTCACACATTAATAACTCGACTTCATGTGATAACTCGAGAAATCTTGTTGGACAGGTCACACCAGCGCATCTACATTTTTGACATGTCACGATTATAATTTCTATTTTTAATTGTCACTGAGAGTTTGTTTAATGCCGATCAAATTTTTAGTGGCTCTACTGTAAAAATATTCATCTAAAGTCTTCAACTAAAGTAACTTATCATTTGATTCAATGAAACAAATGAAACAAAAATAAAGATTAACTCAGGCTGAGAGTGTCATGTATGATGGACAGAAATTTAATTAACATTTCATTACATTAATAAACAATTTGAAATAGAACTAATTCAGTTATTCAATACAGTAGACATAATTTGTTTTTGTACCATTTAACAGCCTACTGCTTCCTAAATGCCGTACAATGTACAATATGGGAATTAAAAACATGGTGTTCAAATGTCAGCGAAGTAGTTTACGATACATTTCCGTCCGTCATCCATTGTTCCGTTCGGTACCTCTTTTAAGGCACAACTAACAGAAATAACTCTTCAAAAAATTGTAAATATAGTAAACTCCGTACATATCAACTCCAAATATATATAACGTAACTTCGGATATAAAAAACAGTTGTTTTTGACCCGATTTTTTCCCTTCTTTGTTTAATGTAAAAATGTACGGTTATATTGTACTCCGGTTATAAGGAAACTTTGGATATAAGGAACAATATTTTCCGGCCAAACAATGAAAAATGTACAGTAAAGTTATCGTATATATCAAACTGAAAATATGTTCTGAAGAGTTAAAAATATCTACTGATTTTGCATTTTTCTTTTGCAGTCTGCATTGTAATTTCCATAGCACACTTGTAGCTATTATTCATAAAGGTAAATCATTACACATGTGTAACCTTTTGGTTAACTAGTTAAATGAGAATATAAACATAATTGCTAAGTAGGATATATAATCAAGCGATAATATTTTACGTAAAAAATTGTGAGCGTTTTTTTAAAAGCATGCAGACAGGATGAAATCCCATACGGGGAAAAATACCCTGTTAAATATTAAAGTTATGGCAAGTGAGTGAAAATTGTATTTTTTATGTTTTATTAATCCTTGCAATTATTTTACATAGGTTTACGGATATAGAAAAGGATAACAGTTATAGATTTTTATAACTCTTCAAAAGGACGGTAGGAGAATCAAAACCAACTATAAGTCGATGATTCGGATTTTATTACATTTGACAATAAAAATACTTGTATGATATATATTTTAGTTCGATATATATACATCCTATATAAGGAACTTGTTTGATATATACGGATATAAGGAACTCTGGATATAAGGAACAAATTTTATAGGTCCCGATGAGTTTGTTATAAGCAGAGTTTACTGTACAACAAACTGACCAATATCGCCGATATAAGCAAATTGTCAAGGTGGAAAAAAGTTTACCTTGATGAAAAGCAAGAAACTTTAGCAATTTCATTGTAAGTGACGATTTTGTGACCACTTAAGTTCGCGGATCGACTGTGTCGTGAATTTGCTTACTTAAAACGTGCCAAATAATTTCTATAGGTTTGCAGTAATGCAAGGAGATTTTTGCAAATCCTCGGGTTTTTGGACAGCTCACTGGTATATGTATTTTTTTAAGAAGGAAATCCTGCATTTTAAAGCTTTGAGGAAACATGGGTCACTAATCATCATGATCTGCAAGCTGATAAATTTGAAGGTGTTGCCCGTTATGCTCTCATCCTATCAGAACACAAGAGGTTTCCGATAATTTATCACAACATAGATGCATGATTGCATGGACACCCGCCAATCGATGTGTAAATTTGTTTTTGTGCTGTTACAAAAACATCAAATCTTTTAATTTTGTTAAACTTGATTAAATTATTTAATTATTGGCCTGTTTGGAGCGTAGTGAATTGTTTGACAGTTGATTATTGGCTAATCATCTATTTGAAAAGTTAATGAATTACCGCTAACTACCCATCGGGCTTTTTACGAAAGATGATAGTGACAATTAACACAAACTCTTGTCAACAAATTAATTTCGTCATCTTATTGACTCTACACAATACAAGTACTTCTTCATTATCGATATCACGTGTCATGGTATTGACCGTGTATATAGGTCTATATTTTATGAACCTCGTAGTTTTTTTTCCGAAAACTTAATTTACCAGGACTTTTAAGTGTTTTTCGAGCTTCGCTGGGGCGCCGGGATAGGGTCTTAATGATGAAACACTAACAAAGTTTGCACTCTATCCGTATGTAAGTATGCACTGAGTATGCACAGGGCCTGGGGTTTTACCCAACCCATATATTCAAATATATATATTTGTTACGTTTTTGAACCCGCTCTCACAGGGCATGCGCAGGTATTTAATAACAGAGATGTGAGGGAGTATGACAAGATTCGGGTCATATCGATTATTCACAACAATGTTACTGCATTTAATTATGTTTACCATTACTAAATCTAGTGTTATAACCAACCTGAAAAAGACCAATTTAGTTATGGAAGTCAGAATTACAATAGGCAATACAATAAACATAAGCTATGAATAGCTATGACCGACTAATAAGGCTTATAATTATGCAGCTTATTTATTTGTACCAGAACAAAGAACAAGACAATACAAGTTATGGTTAAGGGTGACACATTTAGGGAATTTGGTAAACGTGTACACGTCTATCATTAAACGAAACGGATCTGTTTAAACGTTGTTTAGGATACATCAGTTTCAGTAAATCATCATTATGCTGCGTTCAAAACAATATTCTTTGAAGTAACAAATGTTTCATACCTGTGCAAATAAAAGTAAAGTGTTCGTTTATTATAGTGTGACCCCCCTTTTAAAGGGCCAACCATTTCTGACAATGTTCCCACTCTCGTAAATTATTACATAAATCAAGTGAAGAGTTACCATCCATAAGTACTGAAACAACTACGAGTAGTGTTAAAAGTCGGAAACGGTTTCATAACAAGTGGTTGCCACGAGTTGTAAAAATTTTAAACGGTCGCCGCTTGTGTATCATATAATTTTTATACCCCCACAAATTGAGATTTACCCCTTCTTTTTGTGTCCAGGGGGTAAGTATACCCTTGAAAAAAATACTGAGTGGGAACACTGTCTGACTTACGAGACACCTTACTTTTTCAGCCCATATACCTCCCGAATCCTTTCCTTTTTTAATGCCAGGCACCAGGCAGGTAGGCATACGGTAACCATTTTTAACTAGCCGGCGGCTCACCAACCGGTAATCGTTTATAGTTATGTAGACGTCCAGATCGCCCAGATACATGAATACAAATTCAGCGACCACGTATAATACATATGTTTTCAATCATGTGACTTATATAAAGTTGTAGTACGTAGTCCGGTTCAATAATAAGGCACAGGTGGCCACCTGTGTAATAAGGTAGATGTTATTAACTAAGCTGTTGCATGTGTTATTTTACGTGTAAATGGATACCCCAGTTACTAAACGTTTTGTCCTGCTAATTGAAACGCTTCCGTGAACACGTGTAAACGTGACACTCCTAGTTATGGTAACGTTTTTGTTTTTTTAAGTTGAGACTTTTCAGTTTTTGTGATGAACAGATCATTGCAGATGAATGACAATCTCCTTTGTGAATTACAGTGGTTTCGTTGACCTCCCGTTTCGTCACTTAGGATTTATGTTGCCAGTTCGTCACCAAAGTTTTGTATAAGATAAATATAACAATAGGATTTCACACCTACTTAAAGGTGATTACTCAAATAATAAATCAAAGTTCATACAGTTAGATGAGAATACCTTTTACATTTACTGCACAAAATTTCTTTTTTTTATATATGTCTGTGTCCATCATTCCTGTTGTGTGTTTGTTGAACTTTGTTATGTATAGTTTGATAAGTATTTAGTTATTTTTGTCATTTTCTGAATAAAAGTTTTATAACTATAACTTGTTTTGTATATTTGGAGACTAATACTCCCTTAATCCAATCCATTCTTATTCAAATTGATTAATATGACTGATAATAGTCAACTAATTACTTAATTTGGATGAAAAAAGGTGTTCATAATACCCCGATGCATCCTATAATTACGTGTAATGACAACGTTAATTAGTTTGTTTGATCCCATTTATGTCAAACTAACAATTAAATATACAATTAAATAAGGGCGACGAAACCACAACCTCTTTTGTACACAAAAGTCTTGGTGACGGAACGGGAGGTCGACGAAAACACTTCCATCCTCTGTTGTACATGTATTCACAAATGTGATAAGAGATAAAGAACAGAAGCGTGTTTCTACTATGAGTTTAATTCTTAGACTGACCCTTAACATGTAATCAGGAGCGCTAAATATATGAGCATGCGCAGTGGAGTATTGACTATTTTTAAACAATATACAACATTTCCCTCTGCATGAAATAGCTTGAACACTGAAATACCTGAAATATGTATATACATATATAACAGTGAAAATGTCAAGATTATTATTTGATTTTAGATTGCATTAACAAAATGTTATTTTCTAAGTGAATAAATGTTCGCTCTTCATATAGCTCCAGTTCAGTTTAATCATCACTTAACCCACTGATTACTCGCATAGCGCTGATTTTCTTTCACTGCTCTACCAGACCGTGCTACGTAAGGGACAGGGCCGTTTGAACTATTATCAAATTCAGGTCGACCTTTGTCTTGGCTGGGAGGCTCAACTGGGGATTGAAATTGATCTGCTAATATCTTGGCATCGAATGGATCTATGCCCGAGATGTTTTCATTTACTTTGTGTAGTAACCTTCGGTTCCGGCGGTAAGTACCACCATCCCTAGTTTGAACTGTAAACGACCTGTTATCATGCTGTGCTACCACTTTGGCGAGTTTCCATGTTTTGCCAAATTGCACTCTAACCGCATCATTTCCTGAGAGGGGTGGAAGTGACCTTGATTTTGTATTGTAATATTTCTTTTGTTTGTTTTTAGACGCCTGCATTTTTTCTTCAACTATTTTTTTGATTAACAAGCTCCGGTTGAAGAGCTTTGCTTGAAATTGGAAGAACAGACTTTGTTCTTCTGCTAAAAAGAAGCTGGGCAGGTGTGTATCCGCACTCAGGTGGTGTATTTCTGTACTCTAAAAATGCCAAATATGGACTTTGTCCAATGTCCTTAGATTTCTTCATGAGCTTTTTAGCAATGCCAACACCCTTTTCTGCTAATGCATTACCCTGTGGATGTAATGGGGATGACGTAATGTGATTGAAACCCCAAAACTTAACAAACTGACCAAATTCTGCACTAGAAAATTGGGGACCATTATCGCTCACGAGTATGTCACAAATGGCATTGCGTGACAGATGAACTTGCAATTTTTGAATAACTGCGGCAGAACGCGTGTCTGGTAAATAATCGACTTCAAAAAATCGACTGTAATAATCGACAGTTATGAGATATTCTTTACCTTCAAAGTGGAATAGATCAACGCCAATTTTTGGTATGGCCTTTTAGGAAATTCTGTCGATAGCATGGGCTCTTTTGTATTCGAATCACGATGCGTGAGACAAACAGAACATTGAAGCACATGTTCTGTAATTTGTTTGGTCATGCCAGGCCAGAACAAACTGTCCTTGGCGCGCTCTAATGTTTTAGTGACCCCGAGGTGACCTGTGTGTACCTGGTTGATCATTTCTTTTCTCAGAGATTTCGGGATTACGATAGTATGCCCCCTAAAGATAAGACTATCCTCTACTGATAGTTCATCGCGGTGATTCCAGAATTCCATTATTTCTGGCATGCAGCTTGACCTTGATTCCGGCCAACCGTCAATGACAGTTTGTTTCAATGTCGGCATTTGCGCATCGCCTTCAATTGCCGATTGCACGATTTTCAAGCGTCTATCCGTAACAAATAATTGCTGCTTTACAGCGTGTACATGTAAGTCCAGACCTTCAATTAATGTTGGGCTGCTTTCAGCATGAGTTTGGCGCGAGAGACAATCGCTCACCGGTATGTCTTTGCCACTTACGTGGTGTACAGTTACATTATATTTTTGCAGCTGCAAAAGCATTCTTTGTAAACGCGGCGGGGCTGCAGACAGCGGCTTTTTCATGATTGAAGATATTGGCTGGTGATCGCAATGTGATATTACTTCCCTTCCATATGTGAATTGATGGAAGCGTTTGCAGCCAAATAATATTGCTAAAAGCTCCTTCTCTATTTGTGCATAAAGTATCTCAGATTTTGAAAGACTTTTCGATGCGTAAGCTATTGGCCGACCGTCTTGCATAATACAACTTCCGATTCCGTTTTTGCTGGCATCTGACTCGAGAACTAGAGGTTTGCTTGGGTCAAAGTAGCCTAAAACAGGAGCGTTCGTGATTATTTGTTTGACCTTTTCGAATGCCCTAGTTTGCGGCTCGTCCCAAAGGAATTCGGATTCCTTTTTCAAAAGGGCCCGAAGAGGGGCAGTAATTTCCGCGAGATTTGGCGCGAATTTTGCCATGTAATTAACTAGGCCTAAAAAAGTTTCTAGTTTTGCGCGGCTGTCAGGGATTGGAAGCTGTGTGATAGCTTCAATCTTGCTTGGATCCGGTTTCAGGCCATTATCGCCGATTATGTGTCCGAAAAATGGTACCTCGTTTACGCCTATTGTGCATTTTTCAACACTGAACCTGATACCTTTCTCCTGAGCGCGAATCAACACGTTTCTGAGATGCTGGTCATGTGACTGCCAGCTATCTCCATAGATCAGAATGTCATCGACCAGATTTTTGATACCTGGTAGTCCCTCGAAAATTTCATTGCATTTTTGTTGAAAAATGTCACCTGATGACGAAATGCCAAAAGGTAATCGCAGGTAACGATATCTACCAAATGGCGTGCTGAATGTGGTAAGATATGAAGATTGCTCATCGAGTTTTATACTCCAATAAGCATAGGTTATGTCTAGAATGCTAAAATCTTTTGTTCCGGTCAGCTGCGATGTTATATCATCCAATGTCGGCATTGGATAGTGTGGCCTGCGGATAGATTCATTAAGAGCCTTAGGGTCCAAGCATACCCTTAACTTGCCTGTTTTGGGTTTTTCAATGACAACGATTGAACTGACCCAATCAGTCGGTTCTGATACCTGTGTAATAATTTGATCTCTTTCCATATTATCAAGTTCGGCCTTGAGTCTTGATTTGAGGGCTTCCGGTATTCTACGCGGAGGGTTTACAACGGGGATGGCGTCAGGTCTCAAATGTAAGTGACATTTCCCTGGAATTACCCCTATTCCTTGAAAAAGCTCCCCAAATTTGTTCAATACAGACTTTTTGCTCATGGGATAAGTGTGTCCCGGCGGACAATTCTCAACAGAATATGTCAATTTCAGCAACTCAAAGTCTATTGAAGATTGTAAGCCTATGAGAGGTATGGCTGAATTTTCTACGATGTAGAAACAGGAACTGATTGATTTGTCTTTGAACAGACATGGCAAAATGACCTTTCCAATAACTCGTATTGCGTCACCAGAATATGATGTAAGTTTACAATCAGGGGCCTCTAATGGGATATTCAATGCAAGTGTATGAAAGGTTGAATTTGGAATGATGTTGACAGCGCTTCCGGTGTCAATTTTAATTGTCATGGGGACTTGGGAGGGGCCTATTTGAATGTCTACAAATGCACGGTCTGGAGAATGTGAAAAAGCGCTCACCATATCAATGAAGTATTCTGGGTTGCTGCCGTAGATTGTCTGTGTGTTATTTCCACAATTGTCACATGCACTATTTATGTCACTAGACTGGATCTCGTACACGTTTTTCGATCGGCATAGTTTTTGAAAGTGATTTCGTTTTCCACATTTGTAGCAGTCCTGACCGTAAGCTGGACACTGTCTCCTCGCGTGAATTGTCCCGCAATTTCCACACTTGTTCCGATGGCTTTGTGAATCAGGGCCATGTGTAGCTGGCGTGTAATGGTTCCTTTGCTGATTATGGCTAACCTTAGGACGCGCGCCTAGATGCGCTCTTCTGTTGACAGCATCAATGTTGCTGCTTGATGTTGTCATTTGGTCTAATTGTTTTTGGCAATACTCATAGTTCTGCACTATCTGAATGGCTCTGTCCATTGTGAGATTTTCCCCTACGTTTATCAGTTTTTCCCTGACTTTTGGACTTGCACAACCGAACACTATCCGGTCTCTTATCATGTCTTCTGAGACATCTGTGTCGCCAACTCTGAAGTTGCAATCACGTGCTCTGATTTTTAGACGAGTCACGAATGCATCTATGCTGTCGGTGCCTTGAACTTCATTGTTGAAGCGATATCTTCCGAAAATTGGGTTAAGTTTAGGCTGCACGTGTTTCTTGAATTTTTCGTAGTAGGTTTTCAGCTTTTTCGCTTCTTCAGTTGTTAATGTCCATGTTTTATAGATTTGTCGGCCTGTTTCCCCGACCCAAAGCAGTAAAAAGGAAGCTTTCTCTTCCTCCGCTTTTCCTTTAAGAGGTCCACTAAATATAAGTTCCACGTGTGTCTGAAATTTGTCCCATTCTTCAGGTAAATTTGATGTTTCCCAGTTCATGTGTGGTGGAGGTATTCCACATAATTCCATTTTTTAGAAATGTTTGTTATCAATGATGTAATCCAAATAATTTTTATATTGCAAAGTTAATTTCTGACACCATATTGTATTCACAAATGTGATAAGAGATAAAGAACAGAAGCGTGTTTCTACTATGAGTTTAATTCTTAGACTGACCCTTAACATGTAATCAGGAGCGCTAAATATATGAGCATGCGCAGTGGAGTATTGACTATTTTTAAACAATATACAACATCCTCCTTTGTACTCTGCATTCACATCGTGACAACCCTTTAAACTCCTGGCGCCACTTCAATTACATTTCATTTTATCTGTGTAACAACATTTACACGATATCTATGCTTACCTTAACAAATATTCACCTGTTTACATCAAACGATCAGACTTCATCATTTCTGCCACCATCTAGCTTCCGTCAAGTGGTTATTGTGCGGAATCCTGCGGGCCTATTTGAGGACCGAAAATGTTCACGAATATATTATATATGGACTTTGCTGTTTAAAATCGATTTTGTCATAATATTTATTAGTACATGCGTTAATAGTTATAAGTAATCGGCAATTTCCCGTACATTTATTCAGTATTTATGAATGAAAGAAAAAACATTTAAACTGGTCATTGTCTAAACACTTTCAATATTCTAATAATAAATGATCATGGTCCATCCAGCCCTTTTGATTGGCTATACGGTTCCCGAAAAACGTTTCACGGTTAGAGTCATTCTGATTGGCTACACGGTTTTAACCAAACTGAAAACGAAAGCCGTTTACGGTTCGGTTACCGTTAATCGGTAATCGAGAACGCGCGGAAGTGAACCGCTGGCGGTACTGTAGATCTCTTACGCACTGATACATGTATATTGAAATTTTAACAATAAATTATCCATATATTGTCATACTAATATCTCTTACTAAAAAATCAAATAAAAATATATGTTTAGATAAATACCAACAAGTCCAATGCATCCATTAAAAATCGAGGCTGCCCAAGCAGTGTCCGACTGGTCCGTACCAAATTCTTTACGTAACTCCACATAAAGTATCCCGAACGAAATACTCATTCCAGTTGACAGCATGTGAACGAAAAAGCTACCTAAGACGACAAGTGACTTTATAAGACAAGTTTTACACGTATTTTTTGAGGCCATTTTGTCTTATACGGTCTTATAACATCTACAACTTAAGTTAACGTGATAAACATGGTCATTTTAGGTTAGGATCAATCTGATTAAAATCATCTCCTCAAAAACGCTACGTTATCATTTCAGAAGATCGTGAACTTCAGTCAGATTGGTTTAGAATGTTTTCAGGTTTAGCTTACAAATCAGTAGAATAGCAAGCGCTTATTGTCAGACCTTTGTCTAAATTGGTCCGTACCAAATTCTTTACGTAACTCCACATAAAGTATCCCGAACGAAATACTCATTCCAGTTGACAGCATGTGAACGAAAAAGCTACCTAAGACGACAAGTGACTTTATAAGACAAGTTTTACACGTATTTTTTGAGGCCATTTTGTCTTATACGGTCTTATAACATCTACAACTTAAGTTAACGTGATAAACATGGTCATTTTAGGTTAGGATCAATCTGATTAAAATCATCTCCTCAAAAACGCTACGTTATCATTTCAGAAGATCGTGAACTTCAGTCAGATTGGTTTAGAATGTTTTCAGGTTTAGCTTACAAATCAGTAGAATAGCAAGCGCTTATTGTCAGACCTTTGTCTAAATTGCTTTGTCAACAGTCACATACATATTTGCAGGTACAATCAGATACATTTATATCTTTAACTAATGCCCATTGAAAGATACAAGTAATACTCAGCTATCTGAAATTTAAAAATATTCTGTCTTATCTGCGTCCTTATATCAAGGGTATCATTTAACTTGGTCATAAAATATTATGATGAATTGATCATTTAGATTCAATCAAAGCTTGATGTGTGTCATATATGCCACGTTATGCGTTTCATTCAAAGTGGTCATCTACGTATGACCAATTAGTCTATAAACAGGATGCTACATGGATTAATTTAATCCAAGTTATATTGTGCTTTATGCCCTAGGGGACAATATACCTTACTGGATCTCTATGGCAACGTGTCATTTGTGTGTCATATGTCATCGTCAGGCGTTGTGAAAACATATATAGCACAGTGTCATGTATTATATAGCTATAGGATCTTCATGGTTTCTGAAGTTTAATTTGAGACTATTCATAAATATATGTACGCTTCACAGACACATGCATGATTTCTATGATTATTTTTTTTACAGAAATTAGAGACATATAATAGGGAAAATACCCGAATAAAGACTTGACCTTTCTAAACAAAGTATATAATTTACAAATTAATATAATGTTTTTATAAAAAAAAATTGTGGCAAAAATTGGGAGTCTGAAAAATTCTAACAAGATATATTATGTATAATTAGAGGATCATCTTAATGCAGAGAATTTTACCGTAGCAATTTTTTCCATCTATGTACAGCAACAAAATATACTAAGCACTATGTGAAAATAATGAATATCGGCGCTAATTCCAAAAAAAAAGAAGAAGAAAAGAATAGGGACACTTTCGGCAGGAATAGCAAGTAGCCTAGGGAAAGCGGACATTGTCAAGTTACATTCGTTTTGGCCGATTCTGTTAAAATTCACACTTTCATATAGGACTTTATAATGAAAACTATACATAAGTATCAATGGTATAGACACGGCAACACAGACACTGCATATAAACTAGATTTTGTTTCATTTAATAACGTTATAGCCTAAAATATAAACTGCCGTACAGTCAAATGCTCTATTTCGCTTTCATTTTGGCCGATCAATTGACGGCCAGTCAATGCGCATGCGTAGGAATGACGTCATATCGGGGATTCATAAAACCTCCTATTGTCGAAAGTTATTTGTGTTTGCAGAACTGCAACAGTTAGCACTTATACATTTATCTTTTATTTTGACATTTCCCGTATAATGAATATCACCTTCTGTTACATTCGAATATTCACAATGGTTACGATCTATTGATTAATTGCAGTACCCCTGTTAGCTAGTAGTATAGCGCTTTATTCATTAAACGTCTTTCTGTTATCAGTCGTGCACATTAAGATGACTGACAATGTTTGTTCTATATATATATATATATACATATAAAGTGCATTCCATACCTTTTTACACGCCCGAAGTGACGTATTATGGGAACAACTGCAGCGGGCGGGCGGCGTCCGTACTTTGTTCGCTCTCTAAGTCAAACAGTTTTCATTTGATCTTAACCAAACTTGGTAAAAATAATTGTCGGCACAATGTCTCAGCCACGTCTACTAAGGCACTTTTTGATTATGGCCCTTGGTTTATGCAAATTTGACGAAATTACCCACGTCAGCTCTCTATGTCAAGAAGTCTTCTTCCGACCCTCACCAAACTTGAATTACACGAATTGGCAAAATAAGCCTTGTCCGCTCTTTAATAATATCAAGGCCGTGTTTGATAACCAGCTTGCCAATCTTAAAATTGTTATCCAATTTTACCGGTGATTTTCTAAAAATAATTCGCTCTCTTATTCATAACGTTCTATATGCACTGAGACATTTCGCCTACAAAGTAATATGACGTGCTCATGAGGCAGTTTAAACACTGTATTAGAATTTTTAGAAAAGGGAAAAGTACAAGATCCATGTCGTTGAACACTGCTTCATCTCACTCAAATGGAAGTTTTATCATACATAATCACAACAGGAGATAGGTGAACAGATCCTAAAATACAAGTTCAGATTTATGATCATTCTTCATACTGCTTGTTTAAAAATGTATGGTTGTACTTTGAAGCACAGAAATAATTTTTTATAAAGCTTTTAAAAATGAAAAAAATCGCGGCAATGCCGCCAAAGCAGGTTTAAAAGGCGGTTGTAGAAATTGTAGAATTTAAATAAACCCACTTTGACTCCCCCTTTTGCAAAGAAATTTTTGTTTTGCTTAAAAAGTTTAAAAATTGAAGAACATTTTTTCTTCTTAAATTTATTTTTAGTAACAGTGACCTTGACTTTGATCTTATTGACTTTGACATTAAACATTTTTTTGGCTGGAAACAATTTAAACACTAAAAAAAGATAAAACCCTACTTTGAGTAACAGTGACCCATGACCTTAAACCAAATAATCTTTAGCTTAAATCACTTTAAAACTAAAAAAGTAAAAATCTATTTTATGTAACAGTGACCTTGACCTTGACCTTGACCCTGACCCTGATCCTAGTTACCTTGACCCCCCAAAAAATTGTTTGCTTAAAAAAATTTCAATACTAAAAAAAATCAAATATGTATTTTTAGTAGCAGTGACCTTAACCCTAATGACCTTGACCCGTGTGACCCAAAGCTTCCTCTCGACGCAAGCTACCTACACACCAAGTGTTATTACAATTGGTCACTCCTAACTCAATTTATTGAGCGGAAACCATTTTTCTATTTTAGTAACAATGCCCTTCACCTTGGCCCTGGTGATCCCAAATACAATCTTAAGCTTTCTGTCTACTCAAGCTACCTACACACCGAGTTTCATTGCAATTAGTCACTCCTAACACTTGAGTTATTTAGCGGAAACCTTTTTCCTTTTTTAGTAACAGTGACCTCGACCTTGCCTACACAACAAATTTTATTGTAATTGGTCACTCCAAATTGGAGTTACTGAACGGAAACCGTTTTTTATTTTTAAAAACAGTGACCGAGATCTTGACCCTTGTGACTCCAAATGCAATCCAAAGCTGCATCTCTATACAAGCTACCTATACACCAAGTTCCATTGCAATTGGTCATTCCTAACTAAAGTTTTTGAACGGAAACCAATGTTTGACGCCCGCTCGCCCGCTCGCCCGCCCACCCGCCTGACATGCGACATCACCATTCTAATAAGCAGTTTTTTTTTAAACCTGCTTAAAAACTACATGTAAGACATTTAGATAAAAACTCAAATGCACGGAAATACATGGAATTAGAATATTTATTTTCAATACAAACATGTAACGCTTTTGCATTTATTGTAGGAATAGACGATTTCACTTTACTCTAACGGCAATGTCAATTCAATGTTTCTCCTTTATGTGGCGTAATAAACAGAAATGGTATAATTAACGCATGAAAGATACCGTTAAGATTTATTCACAGACAAGCTGAGTCAAGTATACACCCCTACCCCACACACACTTACACTTTGTGTTCGGGGGTGTAATAACAAACTAATAAAATAGTTTCAAATCATAATGTACTATTTTTGCATATTACTACACTAGCGGATAAAAGAAACAGTGCATATAAGAAATCGCTGATAAGAACTGAGACATTTTGCCTACAAAGTAGTAGACATGTGTTGGCGGATATCTGATGTGAGGTTGGACATCGGAGGAGGGACAAAACGAAGGGGTGTTCTCAAAATGATCCATTTATATTATGTAAAGCCAATAAACAAAATTAAGTGTTTCTGTTATTTATAACAAATATTTTTTTTAGTAATTGTAAAAATAAACAGCACAGTAGATTCATGTATGACGTTAAGTTTGTCTAATTGCCACAGTGGCAAAACTATTCATTGCGATTCGGAATATGCATGCACTAATGATTCCTAGTTTGCGTAAGAGTTTTGGCATTTTTTCCTCAGAAAGCGACTATACATGTATATGTCATGGTTTGCAATAATAATTTCTACTATTGGTTTCTTTCTTCATTTTTATCCTTTTCGTCATCTAATGACTCAGAAAGTTGGGCCGCATTCTGGTCTCTGATGTCAACCTGACCATCAGTCCTGGCACTTGCTTGATTTTTCTGTCGAACAGGAACCAATACATGACCTACAACTGTTAGCACTACGTGCTTGGTTGTGCTAGCGTACCGGAGCCACTGCATGCCCTGCACCTGCTACCACGTCAATATGTGATATCACCTATTACAAAAGGTTGTACATTGTATCAACTTTTAAAATGGGTGACATATAATAAGTCAAAATTAGATTTTGACGAACCTGATAAGTAATATCAAGTAGGTGATGTCACCCTTTCGAATAGGTGATCTATCGAACACTGTTTAACTATTTGATGCACTCTTGTGATATCACCAATTCAAATGGGCGATATTACTCATTCGAATTGGTGATATCGCCTATTTGTATTGGTGATATCAACTTTCATAATTGGTGAAATCCCTTATTTGAATGGGTCATATCACCTAAAACGTATGAATGTACTGGCTGATCCTTTGATAAAACATTTTTTTAATATGTGGTAGCACCTTTTCCCTTTGAAAAGTTAATATCAAGGCAATGCGTGATATCACCATGATTTCGAGAAGGTGATACCAACATTTTGAATAGATAATATCACCAGATATAATAGGTTAAATTCCGCATTCCCTTTAAAAAGGTGATATCACCTATTTGAATACGTGATATCACTCATTCGAATAGGCGATGTCATCTATTCGAATGGTTGATGAAAACAGGTTATATCACAAAGTGCATAAAATAGTAAAACGATGCTTCATAGATATCACATATTGGAATATATTAGCTCACATATCAGCTTTGAATAGGTGCTATCATCAATAGGTGATACCATGTGGTCACAGAGGTAATTATACCCCCAAAACGAAGTTTAGGGGGGTATATAGGAGTCACCCGGTGGTTGGTCGGTCGGTCGGTTGGTCGGTCGGTCGGTCGGTCGGTCGGTCTGTTGCATTTTCCTTGTCCGGAGCATAACTTGAAAACTACTAGTTGGAATTCAATACAACTTCATACAATAGTCAAGCACATTGAGAGGAAGTGCAGTGCACAAGAACTATAACTCCATCTTGACTAATTACAGAGTTATTGCCCTTTGTTACTTTTCCTTGTCCGGAGCATAACTTGAAAATTACTAGTTGGAATTCAATACAACTTCATACAATGGTCAAGCACATTGAGAGGAAGTGCAGTGCACAAGAACTATAACTCCATCTTGATTAATTACTGAGTTATTGCCCTTTGTTACTTTTCCTTGTCCGGAGCATAACTTGAAAACTACTGGTTGGAATTCAATACAACTTCATACAATGGTCAATCACATTGAGAGGAAGTGCAGTGCACAAGAACTATAACTCCATCTTGACTAATTACAGAGTTATTGCCCTTTGTTACTTTTCCTTGTCCGGAGCATAACTTGAAAACTACTAGTTGGAATTCAATACAACTTCATACAATGATCAAGCACACTCAGAGGAAGTGCAGTGTACAATAACTATAACTCTATCTTGAGTATTTACTGAGTTATTGCCCTTTGTTACTTTTCCTTGTCCGAAGCATAACTTGAAAACTACTAGTTGGAATTCAGTACAACCTCATACAATGGTCAAATACATTTAGAGGAAGTGCAGTGCACAGGAACCATAACTCCATCTTGACTCATTACAGAGTTATTACCCTTTGTTACTTTTCCTTGTCCGGAGCATAACTTGAAAACTTCTGGTTGGAATTCAATACAACTTCATACAATGGTCAAGCACAGTGAGAGGGAGTGCAGTGCACAGTAACCATAACTCCATCTTGACTAATTACAGGGTTATTGCCCTTTGTTACTTTTCCCTGTAAGGAGCATTTTTCGAAAACTACAAGTTGGAATTCAATACAACTTCATACAATGGTCAAGCACAATGAGAGGAACTGCTAAGAACAATATCTCTTTTTAGTTTGTTTGCAAGGTATTATGTTACTACGAACTTCTTCAGTTTATAAAGCAATCCTTTTGGGGGTATTAATCACATTTAGTGATAGCTCTAGTTAGTGATATCACGTATTCGAATAGTGGTGCTACTGACTGACAATTAGACAAACTATGCTGCAGAAAGTTAAAACATTTATTTTACGTTACGTCCCACGTGCACATGAATCTTTTGTTTTGTATCTTTACAATTACAGGCAAATATTTGAATTAATTACAGAAACAGTTGGCCTTACAAAGTAATATAGATGTATCATTTTGAGAACACCCCTTCGTTTTGTCAGTCCTCCGATGTCCAACCTCACATCAGGTATCCGCCAACACATGTCTAGTATGACGTGCTCATGGGGCAGTATAAACACTGTAATATAATTTTTAGAAAAGGGAAATAACTGTTAGTACCGTCTCCACAAGGCGTCTACAGTATTTCGGTGCACACCAAATTGTCTGGCAACGTCAGTATGACGTACACCAGCTTCAATCATGCCTACGGCGCGGCATCTGTCAGTTTCATTCAACCTTGGCATGGCGTATCAAAGACGTTTTTCAAAATTATGCTGGTTTTGTGTCTTTCATGTATCAACACTATGCTTTTACACAGGTTTAGGCGACAAACGTGTTTGCGATTGACTGCTGGCCGAAATAAAAACGTGAAAACGAAGACGTTGGCCAGACAGACAAACTACCCGTGCAACTCATGCACTGACTAGTGTAAATGACCGAAAGGGATACACAACTTACCTGTGTAAAGTTTCAAGCTTCAATAAAATTGAGCGATATATGAACATTTTATACATGCAAAGTTTCTATTTTCCGCTAGTATACTAATACCATTACTAATATTTTTTCAACAGATTAATGGCTGTCCGATGAAGATAGGCAAAGTACGTATAAATATGAAATGAAATGAACAGGATTTACATTGTCACGTGTTCAAAGACCAATATGTTATTTAAAGAGAAAAACTTTCAGCCAGGTTGACAGAAGCTGCAACACCTCACAAATGCACTGGTTTTTTACTAGAATAAATGTAAAATAATCTCAGAATACTATCTATATACATGTTCGTAGAAAGGAGAAGTCCGAAAAAGAAAAACCCTGTAGATCAAGATTATGGCTGACAAATTATATTTAAATAAGTTATAATGATAAGTAAAAGTAGAATAGTAATGAAACAGCCCCTAAAATTGAATGGAAATTAAAAAAAGAACATTACGAAACTTACGCGATGTATTCCGGCTAAACGTTGTCTTCCTGCGACATTCATAAATTGGTTTAAATTCAGACACCTTATCCCCTACGCCATGGTGGCTTTACGAATGTGCATCGTTCTTGATCCAATATATCTATAAAGATATTGA
This sequence comes from Saxidomus purpurata, assembly GCA_022818135.1. Lineage (NCBI taxonomy): Eukaryota > Metazoa > Mollusca > Bivalvia > Venerida > Veneridae > Saxidomus > Saxidomus purpurata. The sequence goes on along the minus strand of JAFMSR010000211.1, from coordinate 53,973 downwards.
TTATGATACTATTTCCTTACCTAATACGTTGAAATGGGATTTTCCGATAAAAGTAGAATTATTGAATTGGACCTATATCATTAAAGTCTTACCAGGGTTTTGGAGGTTTACCGTCCAAAATATTTTACAATCTCGAGCCCCTTTGACCTTGACCTTTGACCTAGTGACCCAAAATATAAACCATGTACAACTAGGCAATGAACTCAGTACTTCTGTGAAGTATCATTAAATTCTAACAAGAGTTTTTTGAGATTTAGTGTCCACAAGAGTCTACAGTCGGACGGAAAGACAAGATAACTCCTGTATACCCCCTTATGCTTTGTGTTCGGGGGTATACTAAATATATTGTAATATTTTATATAGAACAGAAGCATATATACGGCATTACTATTACTTTCAGCATCAATGTCTTGCCTGCAGCAATCCTGTGTATGGCATGGATGTAAATCTTATTTCATAAAAGTGTCTCGCATAGAGACTGTAGAGTTTGTCTTACTATACTTATGCACTCAGTTTTGTTGTATAAAAATGTTTTCTGTAATTTAGTTGATTTGGCCGATACTTCCGAAGTGGCGTAAGATGGAATATTGTCGTCAAGTATGAAGCTCAATACTGAATGTTACTTGCGATCTTTTTCAATCTACGGTTCATTGTTCACGTGAGGCGGTAAAACTACATTAATATCGTTTTAATACTATGACTTGTGCAATTTAAAACTTTTATTTACGAAATGGTTTCAATTTACAAGAAGCCGGTATCTGATACTTGCATTTTCGATTTAGCATGCACCACTACCTCTCAGTCAACAATTTGTTTGTTTAGTGAATAAAAACAACGTACAGCTCACGTGAAATGCATACCGAATTTGGCTAGACTAGAAGTTTTAAATACATACCGTGGCAAGTTTAATGCGGAAGCACAGTGAAAATCCGAGAGCGATGGATTTTCACTCAGTAAGTTCATCTAAATTTTTTAAGTTTTCATTTTGTTTAATCGTTACAGTCTCAAATTTTTTGTTGTTACTAGAAACTGTTGAAATATCCATTTTAATGAAAATGATTCTTAATAATGTCAGACTAGATAAAGGAAGAAGTCCATACATCAAGTTATAAGATATTTTTGAAATGCGTAGTGATCAATGGTTAAAGTCGAAGCAAGACGTATTGCATAATTTTCATATCCATATTTTTATCGGATTAATATCATGGCGCTAGATGTCACGGAACAGCCAACAGCCAAAGAAAGTTAGTCAGAAAACTTACAGCTTATTCTATCAGTTTCAGATATATGTTTTCCTCGGCATGGTTTTAAGCCTCAAAGCACAAGAGGTCAGTGTGCAGCCTCTGGCTACAGACAAAGACTGCATTTGTAAGATTGAAGACCCGGTTTGTTCATGCACCCTAGTGATTGAACATAAGCTGACGATGATATTGGAAAAGGAAAAACAGTTGGTGTATCCCGACAACGGAATCCTTCGTCTACGCGGAGAGGCAAATAACAACGCCCCCTTAACCACGGAACAAGCATCACGTGTAATCACAGCTGACGGGGAGACTTCACAACTAGTTATTGCTATAAACGGTGTATTCCCAGGTCCGAGGATAGAGGTTTGGGAAGGTCAGATGCTAAATGTCACGATTGTTAACCTGCTTCATACGGACAGTGTTACCGTCCATTTCCATGGTTTGCACCAGAGAGATACTCCATGGATGGATGGTGTCGCATTTGTGACACAGTGCCCTATATTACCAGGCCAAACGTTTGTGCACAGATTCAAAGCGAATCCCCCGGGACTGCAATGTACCATGCACATATTGGAGATCAAAGAAGCATGGGACTGTATGGGCCTGTTATTGTAAGACCTTCAAAAAAATCCTATCATTGAAGATAACGAAATTGTGATATCTCTTCAGGACTGGAATCATATTATGGATCCTGAAACAGCATACCAAAGAATGATCACACAACAGTTTAACTTTCAGACAGGGGAGAATATACCAACTACCTTTTCTGTCGATAGTGGTCAGTTTAGTCGTTTTTAGTTTCAGTCCGGACTTGTGAATGAGAAAGGTCGCTTTTGGGGAACGGAAAGTACAAACAATGGTGCTCCACTTGAACGTTTCAAAGTCCTTTCTGGAACAATTTATCGATTTAGAATAATTGGAGCCATGACCCTCTACCCAATGAGAGTTTACATTTATGGCCACCGGCTTACATTAAGGACATCTGATGCCTATAACATTGATAGAATCCCTGTACAGTCAATCATAGTACATCCGGGTGAAAGGTACGATTTCTACTGGCAGGCGCCAGCTGAAGCCACGTCTAAAGAAATCCTTTTCATTGCCGAAACAATAGAGACTACAGAGAGTCTTGATAACTCTAAATACCATGCAGCTGAAGCGGTGTTGGAACTTCAAGATTTCATGGGCCCGATTCCTCCACCGAACCCTGTGAACACTAGATGGGAAACATGTACAGTTTCATCTAAGTGTCCCACATTCAACTGCCCGTACGAATATTATCCACCAAGTGCAAACAGAGAATGTATAACATTTAACGAAGTTAATAACACGGATCCAAATCAAAACTACAACGAAGTTTTGGGAACAACGGTAGATAATGAATATTTTTTTAACTTTGCTTTCCCTGGACCACCCGGAAACACACCTGGCTCAGTGAATGGCAGAGAATTTATCCCACCGACCGTTTCTCTTCTCACTCAAGAAAGCGAATTAAACAGTAAATGTAATATGGATTGTGAAACAAACGGAGTATGCAAGTGCACTTATATTGAGAAACTGTCATCAAACAAACTAATCCAGTTTGTCTTACTTAACTTGGGAAATGGCTCAGGTTGGTCACACCCTGTTCATTTACACGGACACTCGTTTTATGTGATGAAAATGGGTTTTGGTACCTATGATCAGGCGACAGGAGTTTTGATCTCGAATTCAGATGACATAAATTGTACCGATAAATTCGGCTACTGCAGTTCTGCAGCCTGGACGAACTCAAGTTGGGCAGGCGGTAATGTTCCTGGTTTGAATCGTCGGCCACCGGAGAAAGATACTATAGTTGTCCCAACAGGTACAAAATATATGGCTTCCGTAGTTGATTGTTGTATTTTTTATTACTAAAAGGTTGTCTAAATTTAAAGTGATAAACCCTCGAAAGTGAACAACAACGACAAGAAGGCTGTGTTAGACAAATATCTTAACAAAAGTATTTACTGGTAAGCAAGGAAAAGCTGGTGAAATTTGCATGTTTTTTTTGTTTAATTTAGAAATAGATGGGACAGAATACGAACGGTGACTATTTTGCAAATCTTATCCATATGGACTCCGTTTGTGCACAGGAGGTCGAACCATACCCCACCCACCTATATAGGTAATAAGGTGTGTGGCTATGGTTCGACTACCTGTGCGTTTGTGGAGATAATTTTTGAGTAAGTATCGGTTTAGCAGGACCATACAAGGGGTGCTTAGAGTAGGGGAACCTATGCTCGAGGTATTTTGAATGTATTTTGAATGTACAGTTAAACTTCGTTCGCTCGAACACTACCGAATGGACCCGACCGGCGGTCCCGGCTAAAGCTCAATATAAATCATATTGTTCCACCACCAAAACCTCGAACAACGATCTCTCGAACCTGTACCGCGGTCCCTTCAGATCTATTTCATTGTAAAGTACATCCTTTGGCTCGAACAATAAAAGGTGATAATCTCAATTATCGAGCAAACAATGCATTGATAATCAGCTGTCAGACACAAGCGCTGGCGTGTGTTATTCACACTTAAATTTGCAATTAAAGGTTATGATGTACAAACAGACTGAAAGTCGCTCATGACGTTTATATAGCAATATATATATAAGTAGCAGATTGGCTTTAATTTTAAGTTTGTTTTTTTTTCAGAAAATTGAATAAATTATTTAATGAATGACAAACGTTTCATACTTTTACATTACAACACTTTTTAATTTGTCTTTAATCAAGGGTAAGCTACAAGTTTATAATATACATGCACATTATTGTATGTGCAATAACTCCCGATGTGGTCTCGATAAAAGATGTATGACGACCCCCGTGACTGACCATGCTGACAAACCTCGATTGCTCGAACTACCGATCCCTCAAACCGAAATCGCCAGACCCTTCGAGTTCCAGCAAATGAAGTTTAACTGTATATCGGCTGTTGAGAAAGCAGGAAATCCTAACCATTTTGATTTGCCTCAGCGAAAACACAATGTTATCCCTGCTAAATTGAAACAAGATGTTGATGTGCGTCGTCAGGTGACTATGTCATTCTGGGAGCTATTGACATGACACACGTCAAAACTTTAACCATGAAGGGAACCAATGTTGGTGGTATGTGATATTTGACAATCAACAGTTGGGAAACAGTTTTTAGAGCCTAAATATTAACTAAAAAGAAATGACAGTTTCCATAGAAAATATATTTTTATACAAAAAAGAACAAGTTTTATCAAAAATGCTAACTTTAACTGGTTGATTTTGAAGTTTATTATTAAAGAATTTTTCTAGCGAAATGGATCCAGAACAAATGTATCTGCTGCTGTGGGGTCACAGAGCTGCATGCGCGGCTATCACTATGTTTGCTGTAAAAGCATTTCATCGACTATCAATGCTGAATATACCTTGAAAATTATTTCTTCATCTGTTTTTCTGTAAATAGCATTTTTTTTTCACCAGCATAAGGATACCGCCAGCAAAGGTTCCACCACTCTAGACATAGAGTACACAAAAAATGGTCACTACAGCCAGAAATGTAGGTGTCTTGCATTTATTACTAATATTAAGCTCATGTTATGTTTACAAAATATTTGGAAAGCATTGAAAATAATAATTTCTACTATACTGGTTGGAGACCACCAGACAAGGACGACAATCAAACCAGACACTTGCGAAAATGCGTGATTTATTGTTCTAATATGCCTACTGTATGGTTTATTTCAATAAGTCAATTCGAGTGCTTTATGTAGGCAGAGTTTCGGACATGAAAGTAGCTCCTTCCGACTTTTCTACTTTACTCCTGTGCACTAAATTAAATCAAATATATAGAAAGAGGAATAATATTGTATAAGTACATCAGTCACATGAAAAAGTTTTGTTTAAGAGCCTAAAAATCATTTTTGATTACGTCAAGTAGCCCTTAGAGTACTGTCCCATTGCTTTCCTTTCAAAAAGTCAAGAAATTCAGCATTCACAGTCAGTCATGCATTGTTTTGATTCCGGGAGACAAAACAAAGAATGAAAACGTTTATGTCATCACACTGACGTCATTACTCCACATTAAAACGTTCAAAAGTTTAAATTACAGTATGCATTTAATTGATTGTCTCCTTTGTTCGGTTCTGAATCTTACATCTTCTGCATAATGTCACAGTCAGTTATTTTTTATATTTCATGTATTAGATGATTAAAACTAAAATAAGTTTGTATAATATAGTGTGTTATCTTGAATGGTTGCCTGTATAGATGAGTGAATTCCAACAGCCACTATGTATGCAATTTTACACATTACTGCCGAACTGAAAAAAGGTCCGTAGTAGTTACGATCATTTTAAAACATTTCGGCTTATAAGATAATAAGAATCAAAATGATTTATGGCTTTGTCCTAGTGAATTATTCCGCCAGGCACATCGCCTCGCGGTGGAATGCTTCAATTGCGATAAAGCACTCAAAGTCATAGATTATTTCCTAATTAATATTTACAGTCATATATATTGTTGATCAAACAGACACTTGATTTCAATCATCAAAGTGCAAAAATGACAGTATAATGTAAGTATTAATAATTTGATCAAGAAATCTCACTATTTTGTTAGTCACTGAAAGCATGTTAACATTGTCGAGAGGAAATTGAAAATGACATACTGTGCATGCTCAATATTTCTGTGAGGCCCGGCAAATAAAAATCACAAGTTTAACTTTTTTCATGAAATTTCATTTATGGGTCAAATGATTGAAACATTTTACACAATTCAAAAGCTAACATCACAAAAAATAATATCTTTTTAAAAATGCTGTCCGGATACATGGTACAGTTGGGCAATATAATTAAGCAATTTGGTGACCTCACTACCTGGCCGCAAAAATATATAAATGATCTTTTCCTAGAAGTTTTCTTTTGGGAGAAGACCTAACTTACTTCTGTTAAAAGTTTGCTAGATACAAAAATTACCAGAGTTATCGTAAAATATGTTTAAACAGCGTCCGGATGTAGGACTTCAACCAGTACTGGTATGAAAAATTCAACTTCAGGAAAATGCTGTTACACAATGCAGAGCTGAAAATTATAATTTGGTATTTGACAAACTGTTATGGACATTAGGGTTCATCACAAGGAAAACACGAAAATAGACACCACACTACAGTATCTGACAGTATAATTCCAGTGGTCACATGCTGCTGTTACAGAATCAGTAGAATGCTAACTCAGTTTGTGTTATTATGGGCGTGAAACATTGATAAAACATTGAGGCATAATGATATAAACATGATAAATTTACAAATTTTCTTGTTGTCTTTTCGGGTAAGGGATATAACCTACATATCTATATCTTATGATCAGACCGTCAGATACCGGTATATGGTAAAATGTCAGGTTTTAATAGACTTTAAGTTAACAGTTCATAAACAATTGTATCCCTGTACAGTACTCATGGTACTAAAGGTACTGTGGTTTGTTGTTCTAACGTGGTGCGTAGTCCTTAAGTTGTGCATGTACGATTTCCCTTAATTTTCATAAAAATAATTCTCAGCTCGCACATCCGGGTACTGATAATTTTTGCAGTTTTACCTATTCTCAGCTTTGCCGTGATGTCATACTTTTGAAAACATAGAGCTATTATAAAAACAATCTAGTTTCAAGGTGAACAAAGATCGTCAACTTCTTGGTTATTATAATTATTAAAAGTTATAGATGCATAGAGACCAGCAATGACAGCTGATGAGTCACCTTACCTGATTAATTGTGGCAAAATGAGGCATTTTTTGCCATAGGTTCTTTTTTGAAATTGTATTTATTTATCATTTTGCGTTCATTGAACACATAATCTTTGTTTCGAGAATTTAATCTGCTAGATGTACTTTGTAGGGAGTGCCCCTTTAAGCGACATAAGTACTTACATGACAAAAAAGCCTATAAAAAATTGACCGTCACTGCCAGGTATTTCTTTCTGGGGGCTCAAACTGGCGTGTTGGTTACTGAGGAAGAGAAACAGCAGCTGTACATTGCAGTATTTAACATTTATATGCACAAATGCAAATTTAAAGCATTTTTGTTGGTATATATCGACAATGAAATATTAACCATGTATTTTTGAGACAGGGACTTAAGGGTTAATGAAACATGTAAAAGTTACTTCTCTGTTTACCAACAAGACTTAGTGTCCTTCTAAGAAGCAATTTAAATCAAATTTTCATCATATAATTTTTTTAATATGAAAGCAGATAACTTTACTGTAGCAAGTTTTTCTATTCCGACCTTGGATAAACAATGAAATAGCTGTACATGGGTGAAAAGTGTCTGATAGATTTTCACTTGCAATTTCAATTGCTCCCACATGTTAGAATGAAAAGGTCTGGTTCTCTAACCCGCCCCCTCCCTGCCCACTTTGCCAATGCATACATACTGTCACTTTTGGTATAGTGGCATCTGCCTTGGAAGTAGGGTGAGGGTCAAAGTTTTGAATCCCAGCAGTGGTTAGATCTGATTGGCCGGTTGCTGAACCGACAGCTAGTTAAATAATGGTTAACGTATGCATCTATATAGTCCTGACTGACCAGTGTCTGGTGTTAAAGCATAGAGTTCGGCAGGTAAATGTGCTTTAAGAAAGTGTTACAAAAGTCAGAAATGGTTGGTCCTTTAAGTAGGGGCGATGCTATACTGAAATTTGTTTTCGAAATGATGGAAGGAAGCCAATTGTAGAAGGATTGCATGGCGTCATGTACATGTTATCCCTCTCTCCCTGACCGGCCAGACAGGAACTTTTTGGGGTGACTCTTTTTTTCAATGTAAAATAACATTACCGGTAATCAACACCATTCTTAAAGAGCATTCACAGAAATCAGTGCTACATGTTTTTCTTAAAACTGTTTATTAAATTTTGTGTATTCTGGTTTTTATGATATTTTATTAAGAAATGATACTTGATTTATAGTAAAATTTGTATGTAAGACTGTGGATATAGCGAAATCAGGATATAAGGAATATATTTTCTCTGCCCGAGATTCTTTCTTTATTTTACTTTTCTTATGAAAATGTTATATGGATATAACAAACTCCGGATAATGATATGGTACCAATGAGTTTGTTATAAACAAAGTTACCAGTGTATGTCCTTTACTTTTCTATTGATTTAGTGTCCAGTGCCAGTGGTATTAGGTTAATGTACCAACATGACCAATAATATACTTGATATTTTCTGAAACAGTCTTTATTTAAGTGATGGTCTTATTGCATATTGCTTTAGGTTTCCTTAACTTTGTGTGTTGTCCACAGCTTTTAACCCCCTAAATTCAATATACATGCAGTCACCCTGTACATTTTGGACTTGATGGTATGTTGATTATTAAACAATACTTATTTGCCAATAGTGTGCACTGTTGAAAAAGATCACAATTTTAAAAGTGAAATATTTTTATCATTTTCTGCATTTGAATCAGAAAGGCAGAAATTAATGTCTGGTATTATTAAAGAACTTGGGATTTTCAACAAAATGCTGCAGTTCTGATAGCTTTCATTTTCATTAAAAAACTAGTAGAAAAAAGTGGTCTGTACATTATTCATTGTAACAATTAATCTTATTCTCTTGTTTTAAGAAATGAAGCTGGTCCCTCATTAATCCACAGCCTATTCAAGTTGTTTTATTGCCTTAGGCAGTACTTAAACCTTTGCTTCAATTTCTCCCTTATCAGTATGTTATGTAAGATTACATAACATAGATATGTCAGAGGGGCCATAAAGTACACTATAGTCTCAATTTTGAGCACTGAACCATGGTTTTACTGAGATCTTACTGTAATTAGTTTAGTTTATACTTATAGTTATTCAATATTCAAGGTCAAAATTCAGGCTATACTGAAGAACTATTAGTCAGCGGGACGCTTTATTTTATATTCGCACCATTTGTTCAGTTTTATTGAAATGCATTTAACAGCTGTATTTCATAATCAGTTGATTGAACCATAGTTGGAATTGTAGAATTATTTTTCAAATTGGAAGTTTCTGATTGAAAATCATTTGTGGAAGTTTAAAAACTAAACTGAAGAAGTGTTGTTCTATGGGAAATTTTGAGTAAATATCAGATATCAAGTAGTAAAGTCTTTTTTAATGAGTTCCAAGTTAGACACTATGTAAAATATGACAATCTTTTTTTTATTTAAATAACAGTTCAATCATTCAGGCAGTTTAAGTCCAGATATGTTTAAGAGTCTCAAAGAATTAGAAATGTCTAGGATTTCACTAAGTACACAAAGTTTAAACACAGAGTATTTTGATTTGAATCTATAAAATGCTGCTCAAGGTTTATAGATCTGTGATATTACATCTGTCATTTAGGGAGTTTAATAATATTAAGACATTTAACAATAAATCACACAAAATAAAAGATTTTACTTCAAAATGATGGCCAGGCAGCCAGAATCAGCCTTCAGCTCGAAAAGTCATTAGTTCATACTAATTCATTTTAGCTTAAAAATATTTTATATTTAGCAAACATTACAAGTTTGATAAATTACGTTGCATTAAACAAATCCTAATACACTACATAGACAATCTACTGTAAATCCTGTACATTTTGATTCCTGGGTCAACATATTTGTTAAACATCATAACCATTTTTGCCAAGCAGCTTACGAAAGCTCAATATAGGTGTCCAAATAATGGTTCGGTGTATACATGTGCATGCGTGTGTCCTTGTGAGCGAGCTTGCGTCTGTCTGAATTTAGTTTGACTCAGCTGTAACTTATCCATGGATCAAAGGATTATTAAATTACTTGGCACAAATGTTCAACATCATGAGACGTACTGCCATGCGCAAGAACCAGGTCCCTAAGTCTAAAGTCAAGGTCACACTTAGAGGTTAAAGGTCAAACTCAAGAATGACTGTCCGGGGCATTTCTTCTTCATGCATGAAAGGATTTTGATGTTAATTTTCACAAATGTTCACCATCAAGAGACGGATTGTCATGTGCAAGAACCAGGTCCCTAGGTCTAAGGTCAAGGTCACACTTAGAGGTTAAAGGTCAAATTCAAAAATATCTTTGTCCACAGCATTTCCTCTTCATGTATGGAGGGATTTTGATGTTACCTTGCACAAATGTTCACCACCATGAGCTTCCTTTGTTTTTAGAATTTCTTCCCTTTGTTTTACTATAAATAGCTTATATTGTAACATTTTTATTACTCGCTGTAGAGAAAAATCAAGACTACCTTTATGTGGTACAACATGCATGTTACATCCAATATTTTGGTGAATTTTGACCTATCTCTATTTGGTAAGGAGTTAGTCCTTTTGACATCTGGCAGGGATGACATGGTGCACGTGGGCATCTAGTTTAGTTTTTAGCAATTTGCTTACACTTTTGCCTCTTGTGCAGATCAAAATCATGTAGTCTGATCATAACCTGCACTGTTAACTATTCAGTCAGTAAATTTTCAGTATGTGTATCAGTTATTAGTTGTAAGACAAAATGCAATTGATAATTTTTCTTCTTAATTTATTGTAGAAAAAAGCGTCATGTACATGCAGTGCTGAGGGAAGTTCAATAGACCAAGATATGAAAACAACAGAAAACAGTCTATCATTGCAATTGTTAACTGAAGGATTCTGTGGTGATCCAGATGGCTGTATCAGTTTAGAAGATGAAGTTCTTTTTTTATTCATCATATTACCTTGGTGATGAGACTTGACATCATATGCATAAAAGTAGATTTTTCAGTTTCAACGGAATAAACAAAACAGGAAAACAAAAGCATCAAATGAAAAGAATTGATAATTGAGGTGAGACAATGAAACACTTGATGTATTGACAACATGCACTTAACATTAAAGAAGAACTTCGCTGAGTTTACTCATATTTGGAATTCATGTACATTGATTTTTTGAAGATGAAGATAAGGAAAGAACAACAGTAAAATCAGCAAATTGATAGCTCACAAGAAACATCATTTGGCCAGACAACATCCATATTGGATACAATCCCAAGTTGCAGCTGAAGTGATAATGCTATGCTAGCTGTGAATTTTTGTTCTTATAAGAGAAGTCATTGAAACTCTAGAACAGTAGCTGGTGATGAAGAATATAGCATGCGAAATAACCTTAGTAATTTATATATATAATTGTAATCACAGCATGGTGAATGCAAGCTCAAATATCAAGGTCGCACTTTGATAACAAATGGACGCATGAGAACTTTTTTCAATTTTTTCAGGTTGTAACTTTTTAATGCATCGAGAGATTTTGAATTGATTTGGACAATGCAGAAATGCAGTGCTTTAGCAATTTAATAGAATACTATTTAGTACTGCAGTACATACAGTTTTGGTTACTACAGAATGACAATGACAGAACGACAATGACATTAATAACAATGTTATTGGTTGCTCAGATGAGCAACTTAAATGGAACTCAGTTCTCTTGAAGAATGAATCTTCATTGCAGCTTTCAGTCATAATATTCTTGTGTATGAAAAACAAAAATAAAAAATAGGAAAAACTGAAAGAACAGGACTGTTTATTGTAGTGGCTAATTTTTATTCAGTCACCTTCAAAACAATTTACCAATGTCTCGACCTGCGGAAATGTTTCTATACCCCAGTTGCACAAAGTGTAAGGGGGTATACTGGATTCAGCTTGACTGTCTGTCCGTCTATCCGTAGACTTACGGAACTCAATCCCTGAAAAACTCTTGGTTAGAATTAAATCATTATTCTCAGAAATGATACGTTCCATGCCTTGATGTGCATGGTCCATATTTCTGGTAACTAGGTCAAAGGTCACATTAACGGGCTTTTGATAGTAAAATATTTTGCACTCTATCTCCAAAACCCCTTATCACAAATTAATGATATTTCACAAAGTAATAAATATCATGCCTTGTTGGACTTGGTCAATGTTTTGGGTCACTACGTCAAGGTGACAGGTGTTTAAGATAATTAAATATTGTGCACTCTGATTTTCTTAACCCTCTGGTCAAAATAATGATACACAGAAGAGATAAATAGCATGCCTACAGTCATTGTGCATAGTCCAATTATAAGCATCAAATGTGATATAATTAAGAATACTGTGTCAGTATGGCGTTCAGAGATGGGTTTTTTTGGGGGTATTCATTACCTTCAGTGATAGTTCTATTTTATTATGCTACCTTGAGGTGGGGGTGTGGGGCATTGTTATAGTTGCCGCTTTGACTATGGTGTGTTTATCCATTCTTTTCTCCCTCATTTGTTCGAGACCTATTTCACAGTAACTACTGGCGTGTTCCACTTGATCGATTATTTTTCACAGTTATACAAAGTCTATGAAGCTGTATCCGGCTACCTTACCACTGCCTTCGTTTAAATGCCTTGAGATAAAATCCAAAGTTAAAAGTAATACTTGCCTTAATTCTAGTTTTAGCTAAATGGTAGAGCTGCTATGGGGCAGTAATTGCGTGTTTGCATCAATACAAGAGTCATGGGTTTGATCACTTTAATGCCAAATTAAGGAAGAAGTATCCTTATGGCAAGTAAAATAGGCAGTCCATCTGTAACATGTGCAATGAGTAGGGGTGCGCGATAAGACCGGTATATTGCAATTTCCTTGAGATGCGATACATACTGGTATGGTTACACCCCGTACTGTGGTATTTTCAAGTAAGCGAAAAGCTGCAATTTCTCTGTCATTTCTTAGCTGCGTGCTTTTTTTGTCACGGCAATGACAGACAGTAACTAATAACTGTCAGTATATAATTCAGTTGTTAACAAATAGAATTTAATGACTTTGCCGAAGGAAGTGTGAATACTTCAAAGTAAATTTTATTTATGAAGTAATAATGTGTCCCTGTACTTGTTGTTGAATAAAACACAGGAGTTCAAATGCTTAGTAATTTTTAAAAAATGAGTACATAGCACAAGTGATTTTTTTTTGCATTTGAACGAATAACTATTTTATTTATGAAATAACATCCGTTCTAGCGGTGTTCATCATTTAAAAAACAATGAATTGGAGCACTAATACACAGTAATTAACCATTTTTAACAGCGCATCAGTACGACAGATAATTGTTTATAAGACTATTACAAAGCTGAGAAGGATGATATTTTGATTCTAACATGACCAGATATTTCAAAAGGTTAATAAATGCAAAGCGTTTTCTATGCAAACACTCATTTAACGTCATGCGGTGCAATATGACGTAATGTTTACAGCATATCGGTTCCTGCATTGTTTATGATTTAATATAGCATAATTTTTCAATTCTTTGTACATAGAGACAAAACCATGAATCATTTTAGAATAAACGATGAAATGATGGCACATATTTATTATTACAATTTTTTCTTGCACGTCTATATTCAACTTGTAGCAGTACATCATTGTAACTTGAAAACACAAAATGCAATTGGACAGGTTGTTTACATACGTCTTGCAAATACTTCCTTTTTAGCACCTTGCCGGCCTTTGATAAAAGTACTGTATTTTATCGTAAAATAATAAACAACCTTATTATGTTTATGCCACTTGTGTTAGTATAACTCATATTCTAACACGATTGGAAATTTCTCCTATATACACAAAGAAGGATTTGAGCGTGATAAAACTATTAAGTATATCACGCTAGGGGTCTGGAACTATTTTTGACTGTTGAAATTACCTCCCTTGTAATTTTCACACGAAATCTACGAGTGTGCCTGTGTTAATATGCTGGATTGGTATTGTTGTTAATGAATTCACGTGATTTAAAAAAAATTGCAGTAAAATTTTCTACACTTCCGGTATCGCCAGCAATATCAGACACAACAAAAATAAGACGTATAGCGCTTTTTTGAGAAGTAAAAAAGAACAGCCAAAATTTCACGAAATGCATGGAATGCACGGAAAACTACAACTTTCAAGACAGCGACTTCATGAAAATGCAGCAAATAGTACCCCATCGAACATGTTTTTGTTTAGATTAACGGTTTAGAGTGGAAATAGATTTTATTTTTAAGTGATATACCGGTTATTATATCACTGTGTGTTGGTAGATGCTTCGAAATTAATCACTCAGGCCTGCGTAATTAGATTACTACGCATTTACACACCCCGCAGTGATATACTTACTGGTGTATCACTCAAAAGTGAAATCTATTTCCTAAATATATTACCATGGACCTATATACATGTGTATATAGGTCCGTGATATTACTATACGTTTTGCAATTTATCAGGATATGAAAAGTCTGACAAGAGCGATTCCTATAGTAGTTAGTCTCGAGAGCGATTAAGTTGTGAACAAGAATATGGAAATTTTGTACATGGACAAATTAAAGAATCTATGTTAATTGAACCAGAAGCATGGCCAAGAATATTCTCAACTGCCGATGTTATAGTTTTATTTTGATAACTGAAATCATATGATCGAGCAGGTTTAATTTAATTAAATGTATATCTACTGGTTATAGATTTTTCATAGTAACATAATAGGGACAGTGGAGGTGCTAAATTATTTCTATCTATCACAAGGCCTTCCCCTCGCTCTCCATCTTGTCGGATATGTACCCGCTTATTTTATGTTCTGATGAAAACGCGGAAGTAATGATCTAACAGGCTGGTGGTAGTTATACTTTGTTTTTGAAAATAAGAAACAAAAAAAACAATCTTAATCGGACCACATTATAAACTTAACATCTATAATTATACTCGCGATTTTTAATAGTTTGAACGGATAGGCATAATTTTACAAAAAAATAAAACAGTGAAGAAAAACACATGTGGCGCATGCGCATTTGCTACCCCGGAAAAAACGGCGAAAAACGGAGGAACTCGCTTTTCACGCATGCGCATTTGATACTCCGGTAAAAAAAACGGGAAAAAACGCAGGAACTCGCTTTTCACGCATGTGCAGTGCAACCAGCCGTTTTTTTTCACGGGGCGGGCAGAAAAACGCGTTTTTTTAAACGGTGCGAGCCGAAAAACGCCCCGTTCGGTAAACGGGCGAAAAACGGGCGCTGCTCGCGTTTTCCTGCCGAAAAACGGAACAAAAACGTGAGCGCCACTGTAAATTCGGCTACTGCAGTTCTGCAGCCTGGTCGAACTCAAGTTGGGCAGGCGGTTATGTTCCTGGTTTGCATCTTCGCCCACCGGAGAAAGATACTATAATTGTCGCAACAGGTATGGTCGTTTTAGTTTTCTTAGAATATCGATTCACTGTTTGATTGATTTATGCATCTTCAGCAAAGGAATGTTAGAAACTAATGACTCAAATTTCCCCTGTTCGTGGAATAAATCTGTTAAACACTACTCTGTTTTAGTCCAAAATCATGCTTCTAAAAAAATTGAAAGTTTTGAATTCTTCCTAAACTCAACCATTTCTACATCATTCTTTATGGGATTGCTAAGTTTTCTTAAAACTGTGCTTATAATCGGCCGAATGAATCTTAGAAGACGAACAAACATCTTAAAGCAGACATCTGGCATTTTGTAAAAAAACAAACGTGTTTAATCTCAGTACCGTTTTAATGTTAAAATGTCAACAAAATTACCAACCTCGAGTACATGAAGCTCCATTTATTGGGTATTTAAATATCAAAGAAATAGTACTTTATTATATGATGTTTTTGGACGGCTTCTCAGAAGGAACATATGACATACTGCATCGAATGTGACCATATTGCGTTGAAAATTTGAGTTCAACAAAAGAATTAATAAATTATATTTTGCATTTTCAAAAACGAAAGTAGATTTTCCAGTTATCAAAAATCTTTGTAATTTTCCAAAAATCTCACAGAAAGAGGCTGTAAATAGGTTGTTTACGAATAAGCATGCCTATTTTTAAATAAAGTTGTGCAACGTATATTTCTGACTGTTGACAACCTGCAATAAAGCGAAAATATGACAAAAAGACCACCAAGGTCGATCTAAGGAAACTCGTTTTTCTGCAGCAGTATTTCAAACAGGGAAATACTCGACGGCTATTGTAAAATTTTAGAAGATAGTTTCTAACTATATTTCCCTGTTACAATTACAAATTTAAAAGAAAATTCGATTTGGTGTTAGTAATGGACCTTTAAGAAATATTAGCAGTAAGTAGGTGAAATGATTTTCTGCGAAGAATATAAACCAAAAGTTTGACAAGTTTTAAGAAAACCACTGTAACGCTTGACCAATTTTGATAGTTCATTACGACGCTTTGTAATATTTTGAAGTTTTTGACCAAATTACGTTTTATATCGCTTTGTTTCATGATCATAGATATTGTTCATTGAAACAATTATGCAACTCCTTATGAGATTTCTTCATAAATGTTGTTATAGTAAGTATCCTTATGCTTAACATTCTTAGATTGATCAATATTTCCGTGTATGTGGTGGAACATACCTGTGTATTGCCTAAAACACTACCAACTTGGCCCTGGTGGGGATCCAACCCGGGACACTCCGATCCTGAGTCAAACACGCTACTCCAACGCTCTATTATTAAATCACAACAAAACAGAATGGAATGACTTTCTAAACTTTGAATACTATTCGATACATTTTATTTATATTCTAAATTAAGCATTATCTGTTTTATTATTTAACAGTGCTATATATTTCATTTGTATATAAATGTATATAAGTTTACAGCCGTTTTGAGTTGAACTATAGTATAAATGTACACGTACATGTATATACAAAATCGTATATAACTATCGAAATAACTTTTTTTAAACTTCAAACTTATTGCGTCTGTCATCCGTCCGTCTGTTAAAATGATAAACTAAATGATATATTTTGTTCAAACTTTACAGGGATGTTTTGGATGGTTTATTTGACACTTGTAAATAGAATGCATTCCATCATTGTAGTTTTTTTGTTGTTACGGCATTAAAAGGAAATCATTCTGATCATCTTATCCGAAAGTTGAATAGTTTTAATAGGAATACATGTAGACAGTTTTTTAATTGCACAAACTTGATAATATTTCTCTTTCTAAAACATTTGATGATAGATTAAAATGTATTTAAACCGAGCTACTCATTAAAACTTCAAACAGCTCCTAAAATCCAGTATCGTCCTACTTGCAGGTGACTTTAATTTTCTAATTCCAAAATAGCATTCTTTTGTGGAAAGAATGAAAGTCGGCCTTGGCTTTTATTTCACAAAAGTTAACTCAAATTTGATATCAGTTCTGGGAAATAGTGCTTTTAGTATACATGCACAGGACAATCGACAGTCTCAGTGGCAAAGGTTTTAATAAAGTAGATTGCCAAGTTGCTGTAAACTCACAATTTTTAAGGTGAAGTGTTTGAATCCCAGGTACGAACGGACAATATGAAAATGTTGCCAAAGACGGTCGTCTTAATGTGATGTAACTAAAGCAATATTTAAAGTTTAGTTTCGATTTTGTATATAAAATAAGTGTTGATAGGAAAACTCCATTTACTCGCGTAATCGTCTTCCTGTTGGTGGTCTTTAATCACAGGTATTTTTGTATAGTATTTGCTAAAACACACAGTGTTCTGTGCATATAATGTCGCACAAGTCTCAATTTAGATATACTTAATTTCTTTTGATGGTGTTTTTTTCGGCGTTAGCTGAGTAACATGACTTTTGATCTATCTTTTTTGACCAATCAAATGTAACGAATGGACGCGCGATGAATGTAATTTGAACGACTCTCTTGATCACGTGATCGCTGCATTGACAAATCGTATTCTAAAATAATATGTTGTAGCGTATGCGTTTACACATTCATGTATAGAAAGCTTCCGGGTTAACTCGTACCTAAGTCAACTCGAACTTGTTTCATATCTGATCTTTGAAAATTAACATAAAACTATTTACATTGATTACATATACTCAGCAAAACTAGAAACGTCCCTGTTTTATAGCCGGTGAAGTTTTGTCTGTGTAGTTTCAATGTACATGTATTTTAAACCCTGGCGATGTTCAGAATACGATCGTGTACAGTTTACCCGATACGCACGGTTTACATATCGGCCAGTAACCGGAACGGTCATTTGCACGTTTTGCACGTGCACGCTATACATGTCATCCATATGTTGACTCAGTTCATGTCGTACCATTCATGCGATAGGGGCTATTCTGAAAATTAAATTTTTCCATTAATTTTTCACTGTTTTCGATATGCCACGGCTTTCCGGAAACGAGCGAAATCAGGCAATTGGGATGCTTGCAGGTGGGATGTCCGCAAGGGTAGTCGCGCGTCGGTTAGGGTGCTGTCGGAAGACGATTGATCGTCTTACAGCCCGGTACCAGCAGACTGGGGCTGTTCACGACCGGCAGCGACCTGGTAGGCCTCGTGTAACGACGGCTAGAGCCGATCGTTTCATTACGTTGACGCACTTACGTCAACGTCAATTGGCAGCCACAGTCACTGCTAGGCAATACGGTGTCTCAGGGCAGACCATTCGCAACCGGTTGCGTCGTAACGCCCAACCAATCAGGGCACGCCACCCGTACACTGGTCAGATAATGACCCAACGTCACCGTGCTGCCAGGCTGGTATGGGCGCGACGTCATCTGAACTGGAGAAGGGCTGACTGGAACCGAGTTTTGTTCACCGATGAATCTCGGTTCCCATTTAGTCATGCTGACGGAAGATTACGGGTATACAGGCGTAAAAATGAAAGATTCGCCGATTGTTGCATTGTTGAGAAGAACAGGTTTTGGGGAGGGAGCGTAATGGTCTGGGTGGGATCATGGGAAACCGGAAGATATATTTGGTTGTTGTACAGGGCAACATTAATGCACAGCGTTATGTTGCAGACGTGCTAAATGCATATGCCTTACCATTTATTCGTCAGCATGGTCCTGGTGTAACATTGATGCAGGACAATGCCCGCCCTCATGTAGCCAGGGTCACCACTCAATTCTTGCAGCAAAACAATGTCAGCGTCATGCCATGGCCCGCGGTGTCCCCGAATCTCAACCCCATTGAGCACATATGGGATCAGCTGGGCCGCAAAGCACGAGCTAACCATCAGATTGACAATGTTCGCGATCTTACACGGGCGTTACAACAGGAATGGAGGAATTAACATAACGCACTGGTATTGCGTTACGTTACGTCGATGCGGCGTAGGATCATTGCATGCATTCATGCAAATGGTGGCCACACTCGGTACTAACGAGATTTACTTGATGTGCCACATTTCTTATTGAAATTCCATCTCTAAACATTCAATAACACCTTTCCCAGTTTTTGTGATTTTTGATTTTGACCCCTACCTCTCTTGACCAGTTATCTTTCGAAAAGTTAACAAGATAGCCAGATGCAATTAATTGGTTTTGATACAGAAATGAATGAACTTGTTTTTCTATTTTGATTCATAAAAGTAACCCTTTTGGTTTTCGATAAATCTTTCCTGAAATATGGAGGGACTTTTCTATTTTTGCTGTGTTTATATTTTGTTTTTCATTAGGCAGTTAATAAAATTCAAAATGCAACAAATTAACATAATGCAAATCGTTTGTTTTTCCTTGCCTATTTTGGAGCTTTCATTTCCTGGTGTTTATGCTGTGTTTGACAGTAAAATAATGACAGAGAACGAAAATATCGGCATGATTTTCAAACATATACTAGTTATATGTATTATCATTTCCAAAACCTGGTTTATTTTAGAAATCGACCGTACACATATGGAATGTCCTTTGCTGTTTACATAAGGTACAAGTTTGTTAATTTTGGTACGAGTTAACTTAGATATGAATTCAAGGATGCAGGTACGAATCTCGGGTAACTTTTGGGTTTTTGCAGTAACTCGGCTCAACGCCGATCATATTTTTTAAAGATATTTCTTGTTTACTCTATCTTAAAAGTGTACTGAGAGCTACATCATGAAATCACGATGCACTTTTAACGGAAACGACTTTTGTAGTACTGTGTCACAGATGTGAAATAACAATTTGAAAACTGATCCATCATATTGTAATTTATATTTCATTAAAGGTCCCATTGATTTAACATTTCACCTGTTTATATTTTGTAAGCCATTTGTTAATTAAGTGCACTGAACCCAGTTGGGCGGAAATTTTCGACAAGAAACGTGTTTATTGGGACATAAATCACCAATACAAATTGGCCGGTTTTCACCGAAACGCAAATATTACGATCCTCGGCGACTTCCGTAAAATATCGGAAAAGTTTCCGTGTGACGTCACTTGCAGTAATCGAGAAAGATCTGTTACATTGATTATAGTAAACGAGCACACTTAACTCCGTGTAAAAACACGATTAACTTACTATTTATATTATTTTTGTAAATGGGAGGCGTATGGTGTGTTCTAGGCGGATGCAGCAACAAATGGAGTGAGAGAATAAGCCCACACCAGTAACCTTGGGACTCTAATATAAAAAGTCAGTGACTAAGACAATAGGGATGAACCACAGTCGCATGAAGTTTGGGCCCTGGAAAGTCATTCTTATAAAACACCCCGGCCCGACTATCAAGCATATATAATACAAATTATATATGTTGGTGTTTAATATATATCTTTTCGGGTCCGAACTTCATGTGACTGTATATCTAGCGTAGCAACTGCGTAAAACAGTCAAAGCGTTGAAAGTCCGCTCAGTCGCTCATGCACGACAAGAAAAGACAGAAAATGTACTTTAATTCTGCCTTTGTAAAATGATCTCCATCTATTCAATTTGATTATTTTCTTTAGGAATAAGTTTAAGACTTTGTTTGTTACAAACTTTTCCAATCTCCCAAGTGCAACTTTACTTGTATAACTTAAATCATACCCAATTACATCATATACGAGGATGTTAGGTTGAAACTTTTGTTACAAAATGTATTTTATTACAGAATATTATGATATTATTTAAGACACATGTTTTAAAGATCTAGTCTTTATGAAAAAGCATATCCAAGATCATTTAAAAAAAAGTAGAACAAAGGCCCTATATAGAATATAACAGTTACTCTACTAGAAGTTTAACATACATGGTGCGGAACACTCCAGTAATCCATAAAAGTTTCAAATCCTTAACAATACCTCGTTTTAACAACGTTGCCATGATAAATAATTAGCGTAGATCTAACCATTGAAGGAATTACAGTTAATCTAGCCCAAGGACATAAGTCACAACAAAGGATGCGATACGATTTGTTGTTAATTGCCCAATCTAACTGGTCACACATAATTGCATATTGCACACTGGTTAATTGCAATTGATAATTACACAACAATTTAAAACAGCAAAAACAACAACAATATAGTTTATTAACATGCAAAGTGCCCAATTAATTTTATGAAACCTTATTTATGTTTTCAAGCTTCAATCTTAAATACCATAAATATATACAACTTGGTAAAAAGCAATTCAGCAAAAGAAAGTTTCCAGCAACCCTATAAATGTTCAGAAAGTATATCTTTTTGGTTGCCGATGATACAATTTATGTACTCGAATGAAATATGTTTCTTAAAGTGAAATTTGACACGTATTTAGGTGATTTTAATTATAATGAGTTTTCAAATAAATTTGCGTCAGAATTGTTTTTAACCAACAAAATCGTGTCAACTATTTTGATTAGCATTCTTAATTCAAATGTAAATCTAATTCTTTAAACTACCCACAAGAAAACGTGTCATGAAAAATCAAGCTCATCATTTTAGATATTGTAATTAGATCGAGCATTTGTGTTCTCATTTTTATCATCAATGGAAATAACATCGTCCATATTTGTATAGTTTGTAAGTCACGTGCATGCGTACATTTAGATCGTTTCGATACATTTATATGGTACTTTTCTTACACATTTAAGAATGAAACATAGATTTCATTTTGATAGAAACAAACAGAAACAGAAGTTGGTGTCGTTTGCATATAAAAAAAACTCGACATAACTGCTGTATTTTTATACTTTAATCAGATTTTTTTAAAACATTACACGGACTTCGTTCTATACGTTACGGGCTCAAAATATCCTCATCTCTACTCTCTGAAGATGCCTAATAAGATGAAATTATCGTTGTTGTTAGAGTACCTGTTATCGGGGACGAGTGTACTGCCTATGACGTCACTCCAGGCTAGCGATTCCGAAACTGCCGCTCGTAGGTTTCCGGAAATATTATCGTCACTTTCAGTACAGGTGTGATTTTTGAGAACTTTATCAGCTTACGGACAGGTAACCACTCGGTATTTTTCGTTAAAAATTATCAAATTTGCATTTGCTGACGAATAATATTCAAATGATAAAAAGAAAATTTTTCAATCAAAGAGACCTTTAACTTATCTTATGCGACGGGGGTATTATGGTGCGGAACCTGTCCGTTTATTCGCAATGTCGTGTATGGGCTGTAATCTAGTAACGAAATGAGGAAATTTAGTATGAATCAAGGCACAAATATTCACATATCAAGGCGATCGCCAGAGAACATGCTTCGATTGCCTCGGGATTACACTTTGAACTCAAAAGACATTTTGATACATTTTGTGTCCGCTTCATATCTCATAAAACCCTGGAAAGATTTTCATGAAAATTGGGTAGAATGCACTCACGGCGCCACATAAGATAGCAGGGTCGTAGGTTTGAAACTCACTTGGAACACTTTCATGATGAAACTGGTCGGAAACAAATGAAATACTAAGGTAATTGTTTATACATGTGTATGAAAATCAGGGACAAAATTCCCTTATCAATGAATATGGTTCTCGGTCTGCACTCCGGCAGTGCGTGCCATATTTGCGCTCGTATAGGCTAAACATATTATCAGTTATGAATATAGACAAAAGATGAGTACTAAAACCCTATCCTCTACCTTCTAACATTAAGAGACATGGTCGCTAGCAGGGCTTGAACACATTAATGAGAGGTTACAGTGATTTCAAGTAAGCGACTGTAGGCAATATAACAGTTTCGTGCAAAATAAGTGAGGAACATGTCACATGATTCATGTATCAAACACGGGTCTAATTATGCATGTTTAGATAAAGAATACAATACAGAATCCGGGACAGCTAACTTGTGTAGGTGTTTACATAATGATATATACAAAAGGATATGGATTTTATGGAATAAACACCTGCACCATCTTAAATCTAAAAATATATGGTTCATTAAATATTATGAAGTATGCCTTGGTATTAAATGTAATATATCATTTGAAAATTGCACCATTTTTGGGCACAAAAACATCATTATCTAAA
The DNA here is from genome assembly GCA_022818135.1 of Saxidomus purpurata. Classification (NCBI taxonomy): domain Eukaryota; kingdom Metazoa; phylum Mollusca; class Bivalvia; order Venerida; family Veneridae; genus Saxidomus; species Saxidomus purpurata. The sequence goes on along the minus strand of JAFMSR010000211.1, from coordinate 30,600 downwards.
CGTTGATATTTGAGCACAAACATCCTGCAGTCTTTATGCAAAAATAATTAAAATTCTGATTTTCGTATCTGAAAACAAGTCAGTACACCATTGTACTACAGCAAAACTTCTTTCATCATAGTTGAAACTCGTTTTGAATGCTTTTGAAAAGAAAACAGGATACTTGTCACGTTTTAGCATTTATTTGATGAAATAACACACAAACGGAAAACAGTTTGAATTGCACGCTACATTTACAAAAGTTTAATGATTATAAAATATGAAAGTATTTTGAAACTACCATGTAAAATTGAAGGCGCATTTTATTCTTTGATTTATGTACCGGCTGTCTAGTTTCACGTCGATGGTACGACGTGATTTGAGCACGCTACTTCTCTAATTCGAAAAGGGCGTTCTTCCACCAGAGCAAATACTTTAGCAACGTAAATTCCCTGACTGCGACATTATCCAAATAGCTGCAAAAAGCTGGGATCATTTTCAGGATGCTTCAACATGTACACGAATTTGCGTCAATACAAGTTGTGCATTAAGGATTTTTGTTGATTTACTAGAACAATTTGGAAATGTACTTTTTCTTGCTCTTAATGCCAGGTTTGATGCATGCATGTTAGCAAGTACGTGTATCAAGCATAGGTTTCATCATCATATCTGCCTTTGCTATTACACATGGCCGTTTGTAAAGGAGACTTCTTAGTTTTGGGTCGATTGGTTATAATCATTCGGTGCTAGTAAAGGGCCTTCTGCTCAGTTGTCAGGATAGGTTTTAACTCGCAGACTTGTATTTTTGAGAAGTTGTGAAAACTGTTTTAAGCAGCTTCTGTGAGACACTCAAGAAATTAGTAAGCTAGTAGTCTACGAGTATTTTGCCATAAATGAATAGGTAATAAATGAGTTATTGAGAACTTGCTTATTCCATCTTTTAAAATATTGGAGTTTTCGGAAGTTACTTATAACAAATGAGTCCATTGGCTGTTTGACATTTTCACTCCGTGTACGTAAACGATCACCTTACTTACCCATTCCTAGGATAAGCGTCATCACTTTTTCATGTTATAGTGATATTATTTAAGAGCGCTTACTGAAAAATCTAAGTCGAACACATCCCATTTTTATTTAATTATTCAGTTTCAGATATCTAAAGAAGTAAATTGTCAAAATTAAAAAACCTTTCTCCGTCTTGTTGTTTTTTGTTGTTGTTGTTGTTATCTGAAATGCCAAAGTTCACGGAGCAGAAAAATGACGTTTCTGGCGTTTTTCTGTACGTATTTGTCGATAGTGTAATATATTGTTTTATAAAATGTAATAGTTTGCACACCGATTGATAGAATATCTCAACAATTGTGCCATGTTATTTTAAAATCCTTCCATGCATGACAGAGTTACCATGCATAGTGTATTCCATTCTTTTAAACTCTAAGTGTGACCTTCATCTCTGAGGAGTTTCTTGCACCCAACACATTGTCTTGATGGGTTGAACATTTGTGCAAAGTTATTTTAAAATCAATCAATGCATGACAAAGTTACAGTCAGTACACGAATGTGTGCATATATAAAGGATTCAATTACTTTTAAACTCTAAGTGTGACCTTGGCCTTTGAGGTAGGGACGTGGGTCTTGCACACGACACATTGTCTTGATGTGCTAAATATGTGTGCATAGTTATTTAAAAACCCTTCGATGCATGACAAAGTTACAGTCCGGACACAAATGTGTGCATATACAATATACAGGATTCCATTATTTTCAAACTCTATGTGTGACCTCGACCTTTAAGGTAGGGACGTGGGTCTTCCACACGACACGTCGTCTTGATGTGCTAAACATTTGTGCCAAGTTATTTCAAAATCTTTCAATGCATGACAACCTTACAGTCGGGACACGAATGTGTTCATATATAATGGATAACATTACCTTCAAACCCTAAGTGTGACCTTGCCCTTTGATGAAGGGACGTGGGTCTTGCACGCGACACATCATCTTGGTGTGCTGAACATTAGTGCCAAGTTATTTTAAAATCCTTCAATGCATGACAAAGTTACAGCCTGGACATGGAAAACTGTAAGCGGACGCACAGACGGACGCACAGACGGACGGTGCGATTTTAATATGCCAGCCCTAGGGGGCATAAAAAGAAGAGTCGGTCGACAAATGATAAAATAACATAACAATTACCACGTGACGGTATGCTTCCGGTACGTTGCGTCAAATAGCGTTGTTAGATGACGTCACGTGACGGCCTGTGAATGAAAACGTTACCATGCAACGCAGTTGGGCAAAATATACGCATGCATCCAATTTCAAACAAACTTTTAATTTTACTGACAAAAGGTGCTGACCTGCCTGAATCATTTGCTGGAAAATCAAGGCAAAATTAAATTGCCCATTATTTGTATTTATTGTTAAAATCTTTCTTGTATGAGTATAATTATGTCATTTTATATTCAGGATCGATCTTTTTTCTTCAGGAGGATACGTTGTGATCCGATTTCGGTCAGATAATCCTGGAATGTGGTTTCTACATTGTCATATTGACCTTCATAACACCAATGGTATGGGAATGGTTATAGATGAAGGAGAGACAAAACCAGCCCCACCAGCAGGCTTTCCAACATGCAGGAACTTTCTCTACAATGGTAAGCCTGACTTATTTAGGTAAGTTTATTACACAGAGTATAGATCAAAACGAATTGCGTCTACTTTCAAATAGATTAAGTTTGCCTATATAGTATCAAAATGGTACAATTATAACCTGCTTAAGTACAAACATAAGTACATGTAATAACATATAAACAGATAATCCTTGCTGACTACAAATTTGTCAGCAAAGTCGCTGTTTCTGTATTTACACCTAGTTAAACTAGCATACTTCCAAACTGTCTACTGAAACATTGAAACACACAATAAGTTATAATATACTATTTGATAATTTGATATTTGTGTACGAGTAATACCTGCATGCGTGTATTCTTTTAATAAATATTTAGGAAGTCACTTGAATACATAAAGAATGATAAAAACTTCCAATTATTTCAGGTAAAGATCCCAGCCTAAGTAAGTTAACAGACACTCCTAATGTAGTTAACAGACAATCTTATTATTGCATACCGCATTATGGATTATTAATTTGTAATGCGATAGTCAAAATGGATGCTCACTTGTAAAGTGTTACAAAATGCATATAGTTTAGCTACAACTTATGTAATAATCACTTTTAAAAGTATAAATTAGTGTTAAATGCCTTTCTCTTTCTTAAAATATGATGGACACTTTGAAAGGGAATGTCGCATTCTTTTCCCAATTGTGTTAAACATGTCTGTCTACATGTCTATATTTGCGTCTTTTTCTCTTTAACTTTTATACAATGAAATCAATACTAACTTGTCACTTGAATATCTTTCTTATTTATTCAAGATAATGATCCTACTGCAAGTGTTACAACGGTTGACACCGGTCCAGATAATAATCCTACTTCAAGAGTTGCAACGACTGACCCCAGTCCAGATAAAAATCCTACTTCAAGTGTTGCAACGATTGTCACCAATAAGATCGCCGTGATGTTCCTTACCCTGCGTTTGATTTTTATATGACACTGGGTCTGAATGTACCGATTTTCATATAACACTGTGTTTGATTGTCCATATTCAAGATGCTGCTGTGTTTGATTGTCTTGTTTTTCATACAACACTGTGTTTGATTGTCGAGATGCTGTTGTGCTTGATTGGCTTGATTTTCACACACCGGTGTGTTTTATTGTCTTGATTTTCATATCACTTTGTGTTTTTATTATCCGGATTTTCTTATAACACTGTGTTTGATTGTACCGATTTTCATATAACTTTGTGTTTTTATTATCCGAATGTTCTTATAACACTGTGTTTGATTGTATCGATTTTCATATAAACCTGTGTTTAATCATCCACATTCCAGATGCTGCTGTGTTTGTTTGTCTTGATTATCACATACCAGTGTGTTTTATTGTCTTGATTTTCATATAACTTTGTGTTTTTATTATCCGGATTTTCTTATACATGTAACACTGTGTTTGATTGTACCGATTTTCATATAACTTTGTGTTTTTATTATCCGGATTTTCTTATAACACTGTGTTTTATTGTACCGATTTTTATATAATACTGTGTTTAATCATCCAGATTCCAGATGCTGCTGTGTTTGTTTGCCTTGATTTTCACATACCAGTGTGTTTTATTGTCTTGATTTTCATATAAATTGGTAGCATATCATTTGAAAAATACAGAAAAAGTTAACAGAAATTAATACTGGAACCTTTTTTTTTATAATTCGTTTTAAAATATGCTAATTTCAGACATTACGAAGAACGTTTTTTTTCCACCAAAATCGGAGAGCGAGCAGCTTTAAAAATATTTTTTAGTCAAGTAAAGTCAACTCAAATACCTTTATTCTCTCATTTCATGATTACATGAAAAAATGCGGATTAGTTTGTAACAATGTTTACAGCCTTAGGCTCAATCAAAAAGGATATACAACACGAAATAGTACATATTTAAACAAACGAGATGATTTTGTGTAACATTGCTTGCAGCATATACTTATTCAACAAAACAACAAGGAATATCAAGTACAAAAAATATCTCTCTATTTAGGATTTTTTTTTTTTAGATTAAATATATTACTGTGGGAATAGTACTTTGTGTGTGAGGAAAATGCATGATCAAAGGCAGTACAAACATGTACATACAGCTGACAATTCAGGCAAAAGAAACACACAAAAACATATATAAAGAAACGTGTTCACCTCGTTCTTAAAAGTATATTTTTCACAAATTTACACAAGTTTATATATTCAGTTTTGTTACTTGTGTTAATCAGTTACTCCAATTTGAAAATATTTGGACGACGGTAATAATATGGCTTGATATATTTTTGTCATTGCTGAAATCGGTGCATTCTAATAAGTAATGAAATTCATCTCCTATTTTGTAATTACAAGTATTACAAGTCCTAAGGTTAATAGGTATTCTTGGCAGACGATGGTTTCTTGTTCGGAGTTTTACCATGTAACTTAGAAAGAAATCGAATTTGAAGTTTGTTTGTTTTTAGCTTTCATAAATTTTTGCCATAACGATAAAGAAAACAATTAACACATAACTTTTCCATTGTATCCAATCATGAGAGTAGGTATACAGTATGTTGTTTGTTTGGTTTTTAGTTTTATTTTCCAAATTGTTTTTAATAATTTGCCTAGAGTAACGTTACACGCGGGGAAAAAAGTACTGAACGGAATTACGCAGCTACATTTATATGTGTTTTAACAGTTATCTGTTCACGTTGGGCGCCACTGTCGCGGGCCAGCGATATCGTATATCGTTGTAGCGGGGCTCTGGGGATATTATGACGACTGACCAGACAGAATGGTTAGGTCCTGTAATCATATACAAATGTATAAGATATTATCGAATAAATTCAAGAAAATGTATCGACCAATACAGTTCATAAGAAACAAAGTACAGGCGTTGTCTGTAGAACTTTATATAAATATATATAATAATCAACACAAAATGGCTTATGTTTATGACTGATCTAGTCTAGATTTGAAGAGTATCTGTCACACACACCTTCATGCTACGTATGTTCATTGATAAAATTTAGAACTAGAAATCATAGGCTACCAATAGAAACTGGAAACTGGGCAGAAATACCAATTAACCTTCGCCTTTGTAATCTATGTAATACAGAAATCGGTGATGAATTCCTTTATTTGCTGAACTTTAAAGCTTTCGAAAGTGATAGAAAATTATACTTAAAGCGCTTTTATTACATAAGTCCAAACAAGTATACGTGTAAAACTGTGTAAGTTTGTCAAAAACATTTTAATAGCTTTCCTGTAGTAATGTCTGTGGTAGTATGTATTGATAACATATATGTGAAATACTATGTGTGATTATTATATATTTGTATGTCTTCATAAAGTGACATTGGTTGGTCAAACCGGGTATGATACATAATTTTGAAGAAATGAGCTACACTTTTGTTTATTCTAAAACTTGATTGACGGTATTTACCTGAACTATTCGGTTGTTTAACATTTGACATTATTCACGCAATACTTCTACCTTTCAAAAATAAATCACGGTGAATCTTTATCTGCCGTAAACCATCAGCGAAAGTGTTAACTATCCTTCGCTGAAACATAATTATTAACCTAAATACTGTCAGTCCAGTTAACTTTTGAACCTCTTAAAATATTCTGTAAAATATCCTCACTAATTGATGTCATACATAAAATGAGAGAATAAAAGTGTTTTGACTTGACCTTGACTTGACATTGACTTGACCTTGACTTGGCCATGCAAGATGAGTATTTTAACACTACTTACCTAACGTTCGCTAACAATCAACTAGTTAACAAGTTACTGTTGCAAATGCTTTTTACATTATATTCGCTAATGAAGTTATTTTTTACTATGCTTTCATATGGATAATATTCAATACTATGTTATAAGTAGTACATATACATATATATCGCTGAAGATTAATAAAAAATATGAATTGTGTGGAATACGTTGGCCGTAATATGAATTAGACGGTAAAAACTTGTAAGCATGGCAAACTTTAAAACATGTCAGGGTAGACTCCACACAGTTATCGTTTAGGTAAACTATGGGCCTCATTTGACTAAACATTTATACGTTAACTCACTATTCAAAGTTTGATAAGGGTCACTATGTATTCTGTATGACATTGTTACTTGTTGTGGTAGACATTGTTTTAATTTATTTTTTAAATTGAATTTCAATGTTTTCTTCACCTTATTTTAAGTAGCAATGGTGAAAATAACGAACCGTTTAAGCGTAACAAAGGAAAGAGGAAGGTGTGGGTCAAAATTAGACATTTCATAGGTACATGCTGAGATAAGGAAATCAAAATAATATGTTTGTGTATGTGGGGTTTTCTTTTATTGGGGGGGGGTACTTTTAGGTTTAGTAACGTGTATGATGACCACACGCATTGATGAACGCTTGGCATCAACTCCTCATGTTGCCAATAAACCCTCGGATATTCTGCTGTGGGATTCGAGCCCATTCTCCCATCTGGGTTGCCTGGTCGTTGTCAAATGACAAGGTTTTGCTGATATGGCCACATGAAGCATGTCCTATACATGCTCTATCGGATTAAGATCAGGTACTGGTTGGTTACACGTTCATGAAAATGAAATCTGGGCCAATAGCACCTGCGTATGTAACATAAGCATCTAGAATTTCATTTACGCATCTTATAGGCGTAAGCAAGCCATTGTCAATTATATACATATCCGTCGTTGGATCCGACGCTGATGCCCGCCCAAATATGTACTGAACTCCCGCTGTAACGATCATGTTCATCTATACAGACAGGCACACAACACTCATTTCTCATTCTCCAGACTCTCGCCCGCCTATCTTGTGAAATCAACACATAATCTGGACTTATCAAAGAAGAGGACCGGTGTTTAATCATGAAAGGTCCATGTGACATGGTCACGAGCCCATTCCAGACCATCCCTATTGTAGTGTTGCTGCAGATGGATACGTATGGCTGGCCTTCAAGCACTTAAACTAGCATTATGGGTAATCTTACACCAGTGGCACTCTGGAAGTCGTTTCTTAACGTGGTTGCGTTTTCAGCTGGGTAGACTGAGGCACGTGTGGCATCAGGGTATTTGCCCAGGACACACCTCATGCTCGAGCTGGGATTCGAACCCAGGACCTCCCGTCCCTGAAGCGAATGTCCTAACCACTCAGCTATCGAGATCCACATTATGTTGTACATTCACTATGTTAACTTTAATTTTTCAACACAACAGTCCATAAAACGAGAACTTTCAAAATGTTGACATCGGTGGGAATGCCATTTCCCCTGCTCCCCGTACAAAGTCACCGTGACACTTTAATAAACAATGACAGGCGCTGTAACCCTTTACATGCTTACAATTTTTGTATTGAAACTATTTTGACATGTTCATACATACGGTTTACCAAGACCATTTTCGGGTAACTCTTCGAGAAAACTTCGGAATCATCATTCATGATGCAGCATCATGCATTACGTGGCGCAAAATACATTATAATGAACTGAACAATTATTGAAGCAACCGATGTTGGGCGGGACGAGATATACATTTATCAAGTTTCTGTCTTCGGTGTGTGTTTTATTATGCTTGGAAATCATTTTGAGTAGCACATGCTTTAATATCCACATCAGAAATAGGAAACCTTCGATAAAAGTTTACAGCGTTACAAGTCACAGTACATAAAATTTATACACATTTTAAGACTGTTTTAGTATAATTCGGGTCATCTGCGCATGATAATCGAGCATTTTGTATTCAGATCAGATAGCAAAATCATACATGTAACTGTACTCTGGAAAGCAACTGCCTTGTAATATGCACAGATAAGTAACGTGACCGAGAACAGTAGCAAGGCCTCGGGATGGTAATTGCACGACAGTGTCAAACAGAATAAATATATTCCCTTTGCAGTGCCAGTGAAGTTATATCAACGAGGTTGTTACTATTTTAAGGAATTGAAGGTACCACAATATGGCTGTCAGACTAGTAATGTGGCGGAGGACACACAATTTTGTTGATAAAACTTTATCAGATTTGGCTTCAAATTTGCCATTGCTTAATAGAAAACGTGTCAACAAGGTTGAAGGAGATCTTTGTCTGTATATAGGAGCAGCAAGTGAAAGCACACTAAAATCAGTTACAACAAAAGCACTTACACCGAAAGCAGTTACACCAAGATCGGTTACAGAAAAAGCAGTTACATCGAAATCAGTTACACAAAACACAGATAAACCAAACGCAACGGTGAATGCCGTTTTAGAAGTAAACAAAGGATCGCTACTTAGTAGTTTTTCTGTGCTTATAAGTAGTGGTCGCCTTACATCTATTATTAAGACTAACATTCATTCCAAAATACATTCATGCTTACTATTCGTTCTAAAATATGTTATTTTCAAATGTCTAACACATCACGTGTCGCGTGCAAGACCCACGTCCCAACCTCAAAGGTCAAGGTCACACTTTGAGTTTGAAGGTAATGGAATCCTCTATATATGCATATATGCACACATTCGTGTCCGGACTGTAACTTTGTCATGCATTGAAGGATTTTATAATAACTTGGCACAAATGTCTAGCACATCAAGACGACGTGTCGAGTGCAAGACCCACGTCCCTACCTCAACGATCAAGGTCACACTAAGAGTTTGAATGTAATGGAAAATCCTTTATATATGCACACATTCGTGTCCGTGTCCGAACTGTAACCTTTTCATGCATTGAAGGATCTTAGTTATAATTTTGCACAAATGTCTAGCACATCAAAATGACGTGTTGCGTGCAAGACCAACGTCACTACTTCAAAGGTCAAGGTCACACTTAGAATTTATAGGTAATGAAATCATGTATATATGCATACATTTGTGTCCGGACTGTAACGTTGTCATGCATTGATTGATTTGAAATAACTTGGCACAAATGTGCAGCACACCAAGACAATGTGTTGTATGCAAGAACCGTGTTCCAACCTCAAAGGTCAAAGTCACACTTAGTGTTTAAAAGGTATGGAATACTGTATGCATGGTAACTCTGATTTTAAAATTACACAGCACATTTATTGAGCACATGGAGAAGACACAGACTGTGAGACACCTCTTTCGGGGGCATTAAGTAAAAAAGTAGTCCTATGATAGGAATGCTAAAATACCCCATAAAAGGGGTTTCACATATAGAAATACAGAGACGAGCTAAACAATCTGGTCGATTTAAGGGGATTTTTTGTTTATAGCAAACGGGCGTACAAGGTTTCTGCTGTATTGAATTTGATTTTATTAAAACTGAATAAGTGATCAGTTTTTAATTAAACAAGAGACATGTTAGACATGGCCATCCCCCCGCCAGGTGCTCTTTCTATGACCAAGATATTTGAGATGAGATGATTTGAGATGGTATAGGTCTAAAAATATTAGTAATTACAACGTGTTCAAGGTTATTCACCTGCACTTTCTCTGTGCTAATGTCTCACTTTTAATCTAAAATTATGAAATTGTATGCTTTTCGCAAACGTTTTATGCGAAAAATCAATAAAGGGAAATAACTCAAAACCAGGCTAAGTTTGAGTTATGGTTCTTGGACACTGCACTGCATCTTAATGTCCTCTATGACTGTATGCAATGTGAATCAATTCAGTTCTGTAGTTATGGCCCTGACAAGAACACACAATTAAAGGAGATAATTAAAAAATATGACAAGCTAGAGTTAAGGTACTTGCACTTTTTGACAATGTCCTCTGTCTGTGTGTAAAGTTTAAACAAATTCCCTTGAATACTTCATAGCTATGCTCCGGACAAAAACGTGACGGACGGATTGACGGACGGACGGACGGACCCACGCGCGCACGCACGCACGCACGGAGCATTTTACCATATCCCCTTCGCCTTGACGGGGGATAATAACAGTGAGACTTTTTGTTAAGAGTTCAAAATTTTACGAACCGATCCCAAATACCTCAGCGGTCGTCGCACTTGAAATTGACACCAGTAGCGAGACTACACCAGTAAGTGAAGGTTCCGCCACTATTTGAAACTCCTCCCACAAATTTATTTCTAGGAGAAAAGTGTGACCGATTGCATGGCATTTTAATTTTTTATCTTAGATAAATAAAACAAATAATTCAGATGAAAGAATATCGAAGATATATTGAGACAGGCAATATAGAAATGTAAATATGTGTCTTCTCTTAAATGTAGTGTATAATACAAAGTTTTGATAACCAGTCCCCGTATATGGTCAACGTACAAAGAGTAATATTGAGATTGAAAACCAGTGGGGGTAGTTGGTCAACTCAGGGACATATCCTTACAAAAACATTTATAAATGGAAAAGCAGTGGAGGTAGATTGTCAACCCAGGGTCATTTCAAATAAAAAGAGGTATAATACATTGAAAACCACAGTAGGTAGGTGGTCAACCTATTAGTGTTATTGTCTTCATTAGATACATTGAAACCAGTGTAGATAGGTGGCCAAGTAAGGGTTATCGCCTTAAAAGCAGGTCTAATACATGGCAAACCAGAGTAGGTAGGTGGTCAAGTAAGGATTGTTGCCTTAGAAATAGGTATAATACATGGAAAACCAGTGTAAGTAGGTGGTCAACTAATGGTTATTGCCTTATAAACAGGTCTTATACATGGCAAACCAGAGTAGGTAGGTGGTCAAGTAAGGATTGTTGCCTTAGAAATAGGTATAATACATTGAAAACCAGTGTAAGTAGGTGGTCAACTAATGCTTATTGCCTTATAAATATGTATAATACATGGAAAGCCGAAGTTAGTAGGTGTTCAACAACGGGTTATTGCTTTAGAAAGAGGCATTATACTTGGACATCTAAACATAAACAATACCCACTGAATTTTGTGTGAGGAGTTTCAAATCGGGGCGGAACCTTCACTCAGTGATGTGCTCTCACTACTGGTGGCAATATAGCGACGACTCATAGGGGATCAGTTGTTATACACAAAGAATGGTAGAGTGATCTCTCTTCATTAATAATTGGCCCTAGCATATTCTCTGAGCTAGAATTGTATCGTTTATGTCAAACTTTTCGACTAAAAATGACTTTTTTTACAATATCTTTTATCAATAACTATGCATTGAGGTTGCTTGTACATGTAATAATGGATGTATTGGCCTTTGATTTGTCGTAAACGATTTTCACACAACACATGTAATTTAAAAGTGTCCAAAAGAAATGCAACAAGGCTATCTGCATATTCATACATGCATGCCTTCACTTCTCATTTAAGATTCATCACATGTAATAATAGATGTATTGGCCTTTGATTTGTCGTAAACGATTTTCACACAACACATGTCATTCAAAAATGTCCAACAGATATGCAACAAGGCTATATTCATACATATATTCTTGCACTTCTCATTTGTAACATTTTGCATCATTTGAAAGTAAGCATATTGCATTTACATTATCCACTTGTCATTTAAAACTATCCATCAGACATACAGCAAAGCTATATGAAAAAGTATACATACATGTACATTCATGCACATGTCATTTTTCATAGAGCATTCGCAAGTAAGCGTATTGTAATTTTTACATGTATAATCTTCCATAAATAGGCCTTGTTAACAATTAATGAATCTGATAAGACTCGATATCGGCCAGACTGTGCATCGTTTAAATTTACCTCGAAACCCAAAACCCGTGTTCTTTCATTAATATGTCCATTGTTTTCAACAAAATATACACGTGTCTGTACTATAGTGAGTGAAAAACACGTCGAAAGTCAGCATATTATTTCAGAGTGCATAGTAGAATATTCTGTATTCTTTAATTACTTTAGATATGGAGCCTAATGGTTAGCCTTACGCCAACATTTCATCGCCGATTTTCGAATTTTTCACAGATTGTGTTCTTCTGCATTTAATCAAAGTCCGAGCTTAAAAAAGCTACCATGGATGTATTCACAGATTTTGGAATAAAACTTAAATGGTCTTTTACCTTTGCCATTTTACTTTCATCAATAACAAAGAACATTATAAAAATCTCTCTAACGGCAAAATGCAGTTCAATAAAACTTTGCACAAATAAATTATATCTTTATTGAACATATGTTAAGAAATGTTAGGAGAGTATAGATAAAACAGTTAGACCTAAAAATTCCCTAAATTCTATTTTCATCCTAACGCAAACGCTAAATAATACAAAACATCGTTTTAAATGCCAACATAAGTAATATGATACTGACAACAACAATATCTTGTGTCCTTTTGTCAAACACATGTATAAAAAAATGAGATATTTGTAAAATTGTGTTTGACCTTGAGTTTCCTGGTCGCAAAAATATGTGACAAAGGAATAAAAATGTTATTTTCTCTCTTCATAATTGGAAGTTCGATAAAAGGACAGAATATATTGTTGTCAGTATCACATTACTCATGTTGGCATTTTAAATGATGTTTTTGTGTTGTTTAGTTTTTGCGTTTGGACGTAAGTAGAATTTGAATTATATTCAAAAATGTTAAATTTGTTAGACTTTAAAAATATTCATACCATCTTTAGACTGTTATAAAACAAGGTACCTTTATCACGAGAAAAAAGCTATATGTCTCAGTTAGGTACATGGAAAGTTTTCAAGAATTTTAGTTTTCTACCTTTACAACCACTTTGGTACTGTGGAAGTCCCTTACTCTGTTTATTTCAGAATTATTATTCATTAATGTAACATTCGAGATGTAAGACAACCACTCACAGCAAACAATGTCATTCTGAGCACAGAAAAACCACTTAGTAGCGCTCCTTTGCTTACTCCTGAAACGGTATTCACGGTTGATTTTGGTGTATCTGTATTTTTTGTAACTGCTTTCGATGTTACTACTTTTTCTGTGACCGATCTGGATGTTACTACTTTTTCTGTAACCGAAATGGTAGAAAGTGCATTTGTTGTAATTGATTTTGGTGTAATTTCACTTGCTGCTCCTGTATATAGGCAAAGCTTTCCTTCAACCTTGTTGACACGTATTCCATTAAGCAATGGCAAATTTGAAGCCAATTCTGATAAAGTTTTATTAACAAGGTGTATGTCGTCCGCCACATTACTACGAGTCTGGCAGCCATATTGCGGTACCCTCGATTTCTCAAAATAGTAACAACCTCGATGATATAACTTCACTGGTACTAGAAAAATAATTCGAACATGATAATGAACTTTTAAAGTCTCAATACAACATTGACAAGTAGCTCTTATTGTTTCAAGAAAGATGTCTTACCAGCTGAAATGACGTTTATTTGAACCAAAAACATTCATAACTTTACTTTTTGAATTGATGAACAATGGAGTTACACACAGTAAGAATATAGAGCAATATCTTTCGTCAATAATATTGCAAAAAAAAGCTTCCTGGCAACTTTTTCTAATAAAAAAGCGACTTGAATACAAAAGAAATGAATATGTTAACATTGTTTTAGAGTAAAAGAACATGGTTCTATCATTAGTCCTCTAAGTACATTTATTATACAGTATCAGTACATTCAAAAAGATCACGGGTCTTTAAATACCCCGTTGTACAAAAACAAAACAAATGTCGACCTCAGCTTGCACATATGTACCTTCTGATCTGAATCTATAGTGTTGATTTACCTGTCACAGATAGCTTAATAACATTTTAATCGAAAATGAATGTTTCGAAAAGCGGGACTCTGTTTCTTATGTAATTAAGTAATAAATGCAAGATTCGATTCAAAACATTCACCTAGTAATAACACGCAGTGAAAGCAGACGCTAATTAAATATATTCATATTTTGCAGGTTTCTTTCTTTAATTGCAAATTCCAAAAAAATTATACTGAGCTTAATTTGTATCATGACTCTGTTGTCAACACTACTCCTACTTACATTCAAAAGCAACGGGCGTTGTGGTCGCCGCATTAACAAGGCCACTGTAGTTACCGCATCTTGTCACAATTCCGAATGAATCAATACATCTTTCATTCTGTATTAGATATAAAATTCCTTATTTAGCATAACTTTATTTCAATTTCAAGAACTTAATATGTAATGGAATTAGTAACCTCTAGCGGCCTGGCGGCGAGGTCCGTAACTAACAAAACTTGCCATTTGCTGCCATGAGTTAAAATGAGACAGTCGAGCCATATTGTGGAATCTCGCCGACCCTACTAAGGTTTCCGTATCTGAACACTTCGTGACCAGATATTAGAATACAAGTAACAAAATTAACATTAGATAGAGTCACAACCAAACAATGGTTCAACGCATATTCTATACACAGTATAAGCTTTTATATTAACCTGAATGGCAGACTTGCGTTCATCGACGTGCTTCTCGCATTCTTCGTCACGGAATGTCTCGGGTAATTGGATTATATCCAGAATACTTTGTTCATCTGGTGAATCGTTACCTTTGGATATATGTATACAGGCTGGACACTCCAAACCTGCAACGACATTCAGGCATAACACTATCATTATATTATACAAATATTACCTTTAACGTATCTGAAATGTAATCACACTGAGGAAAATATACATAGTTATAGAAAGAATTCATAGAAAACTGATAAAAATTAGAATACTCATAAATCAAATTAACTGCAGTTTATCAATTTAAACTTACATATTTTATTAGATATTAGTTTGTTGAAAAAAGTAAACTTTACCAACTGCGAAAAATATCCACATAAAATTTAAAAGAAAGCACAAAAAAACTTGAATAGTTTTCATTTTTTACTCTGTATAATAGTACTGTTGTTTAGTATCTGTTCAGTTTCAAAGTGACCGTGAATAAATTATATCCGTATCTTCTTTATTTGTGAGTGTTTCATCCGGTAGATACTTTGAACTTCATTTCGTTGCTTATGGCAGGTCAGACTACGTGAGTCAGTCCTGCTCTCAAAAACAAATGTGCAGAGGGAAAATTAAGAATATGGACAAAGGTTTAAGACTTCCTTTTAACATAAAAAATTTGATCTTGAGAACTCATGGACACACATATGTAATCGGTTTCAATATTTTGTAAGCAAAATATTGATCTGTTTGGGAAGTTGGTACGTTAACTGCAAAGTTTGTGGATGTGCTAATAATAAACGATAGAGGCTTAATGATTTATCAAAAAACTATTATCTACTCCAGTCGTTTAGTGTCGTCTAACAAAAACACTATAGGCGCACCTTGGTACATTAAACATGTGACTGTTCATCAGAACGCCAATTTTTGATTTATAAAACCTTAAACGAGACTTTATTTCCGGATTCTTTGACGACCAAATATCACAATACAGAAACGGAAATGACATAGATTGCCATTTACTTGGATATCTTATTGAGCGCATGCTGTGCATTTCGACATTAATACTCTCCGGCGATATCAATTTGGCATTGTCAGTCCTTTTGTCCGTCCGTCCATCTGTCCATCCGGAGCCTATGTGAGATATACTTGGGGTCAATTGTTTGAAACGTAATAAAACTGATGACTGTTATAGCGAAATGCAACCCGTCAAGTTACAGTCGGATTCCTCCAAAATACTTGAGTTAAGGCACCAAAATGAAACATTCATTTCTATAAAACAAGTCGTCAGAATTGATTTTAATGTGGTGCAAATTATCATAGGTATTCACTGAATTTCGCATCATTGGTAAATTTCATTTATAAATGACCCACACAACGGGCTGTTACTGTTTCCAGCATAAACTATATAGAAACTTGAACAAATAAAGCAGTTTGTTACAGAAATAAATTTCACCTCAACAAAACCAAATTCCAGACCAAAACTACTTCCCTGAGGCGAATGTCCTAACCACTGAGCTATCGAGATCCACATTATGTTGTACATTCACTATGTTAACTTTAATTTTTCAACACAACAGTCCATAAAACGAGCAGAACTTTCAAAATGTTGACATCGGTGGGTATGCCATTTCCCCTGCTCCCCGTACAAAGTCACCGTGACACTTTAATAAACAATGACAGGCGCTGTAACTCTTTACATCTTACACTTTTTGTATTGAAACTATTTTGACATGTTCATACATACGGTTTACCAAGACCATTTTCGAAATAGTTACTCGGGTAACTCGAGTAACCATAGTTCTAATCCGAACGGGTCGAGTTAAAACAATGCGTATGCGCTTAATATCATAAGCGACCCGTGTAACCCTAAGTTGCGCACGAGATGACCAGGATGGCGGACTCGACTAGAGATTATCTGCTGGATAGACTTATTTAGTCAAACTAAAGCTTTATTTGTACAAAATGACACAAGTTGACAAAAAGACAACTCAATACCTACTCGATACGTTCGGGTTAGAAAGGTAGAGTTATTCCACTGCGCAAGCGCCAGTTCTCTACCGGAGTAACGCGAGTAGCATTATCAAAAATCCAGGTGGCCCTTATCCTCTTTCTATAACTATGCATATTCTCCTCAGTGTTATTTTATTCGAGATAAGTCAAATAAGATATACACACCATTATAAAATGACAGTTTTATGCCTGCAAGTCTTTGAAGGTTGTGAGTGTCCAGCCTGTATTCATATCTCCAAAGGTAACTGATGAACAAAGTACAGTCAAACCTGTGCTAAAGACCACCTCCGAATAGAGACCACCCTGCAAATAAAGACCAGCAGGGAGATCACCGTGCACTATTCATATATAGTAGATATATCTGTAAATAAAGACCACCTGCAAACAAATACCACATTTGTAGCTTCCTAACAGTGGTCTTTGTTCACAGGTTTGACTGTATACTGGATATGATTTCATTACCCGAGACATTCCCTGACGCAGAATGCAAGAAGGACGTACATGAACGCAATTCAGGTTATTATAAAAGCTAACACTCTTTGTGAAATAACCGGTCTGGGTTGTAACATTGTTTGATTATCATATTAATCTTGTGACATTATCTAACTGTTGTTATTTTTATCTTTATCTTTATTTGGTGATGAAGATCTCAGATACGGGAACCTGGATAGAACCACTGAGATTCCACAGGGCAGCTTACAATAATGTATCAATACAAATGAAAATCTAACTCATGGCAGCAAGGTCAAGTGTTGATCCGTAATTTGCCTTACTACATGTATCTGGTCTTTTCTACTACTAAATACTAAAGACAATCAACTCCAATGCATGTCCTATGAATGTGCATATAGCTATGCTGAATAATTGATGTTTATACCTTATACAGAAAAATGTGATGCTTCACTCTGACAATTGATAGACTTGAATGTAAGTTGATAATGTCGATCGATCGAATTTATGCAGAAAAGTTCGGAATCATCATTCATGATGCAGCACATGCATTACGTGACGCAAATATAATGAACTGAACAATTATTGAAGAAACCAATGTTGGGCGGGACGAGGGATACATTTATCAAGTTTCTGTCTTCGGTCTGTGTTTTATTATGCTTGGTAATCATTTTAAGTAGCACATGCTTTAATTTCCATATCAGAAATAGGAAACCTTCGATAAAAGTCTACAGCGTTACAAGTCACAGTACATAAAATTTACACACATTTTAAGACTGTTTTAGTATAATTCGGGTCATCTGCGTATGATAATCGAGCATTTTGTATTCAGATCAGATAGCAAAATCTTAACTGTACTCCGGAAAGCAATTGCCTTGTAATATTCACAGATAAGTAACGTGACCGAGAACAGTAGCAAGGCCTCGGGTTGGTTATTGAACGACAGTGTCAAACCGAATAAATATATTTCCTTTACAGTTCCAATGAAGTTATATCAACTAGGTTGTTACTATTTTGAGGAATCGAAGTTACCGGAATATGGCTGTCAGACTCGTAGTAATTTGGCGGAGGACTTACATCTTGTTGATTAAACTTTATCAGAATTGGCATCAAATTTGCCATTGCATACTGGAATAAGTGTCAACAAGGTTGAAGGAGAGCTTTTTCTTGCATACCAGATGGGGATATCTGCAGTTTTTACCAGTACTGGAAAATCTCATCTTACACCCCCCCGTGTAAGACGACTTACGTGCTTACTAGTGAGGTAACGTTATAAACAATGTGGCGTCACGTTATAAACAATGTGACGTCACGTTATATACAATGTGACGTCACTTTCGCATACATAACATCTAAAGAATGTTTGTTTTTATATCAAAATGCATCATTTCGGTAAGTTTGTTTTTAAATATCTATTTTAAAGTGCAAGACGGTATGCAAGAAAAAGTTTCTACCATGAGATACTTGGTTCAGATGGAAATATCCGTCACTTCAGGTAACTGTTTCGCGGAAACTCGGTAGAGCCTCGTTCCCGCCAAAACAGCTACCCTCAGTGACGGATATTTCGATCTGAACCTTGTGCTCATATAAGAAACTAATAGTCTGCATACGGGAAGAGCAAGTTAATTTACACCAAAATCAGTTACAACAAAAGCAATTACATCAAAAGCAGTTACATAAAGATCGGTTACAGAAAAAGCAGTTTCATCGAAATCAGTTACACAAAACACAGATAAACCAAACGCAAAGGTGAATGCCGTTTTAGGAGTAAACAAGGGATCGCTACTTAGTAGTTTTTCTGTGCTTAGAAGTAGTGGTCGCCTTACATCTCGTATGTTGCATTTATTATTAAGACTAACATTCATTCCAAAATACATTCATGTAGCTTACCTCTAAGTTTGGACTCTGATTAGATGTAAAAGAACACAATTTGTGAAACGTGTGAAAATGCAGCAAAGAAATGCTGGCGCAAGGTTGTCTCATACGTAAAGTAATTAAAGTATATTAAATATTCTACTATGCACTATTAAAGTGACGTTATGCGCATCTTACTGCATATAGTGTATTTTGGTGACAGTTATATAAAAGCAATTTTTGGTTGCTGTTCATTTAAATGTGTTAAATTAATGGTTATGCCGCATTAGTATTTGAAGTTGGTGCTTTAGATATAAAAAAATCGGACTCATAAAATGAGGTTTGTAGAGATTTCGGCAGTGGAAGGGAAGCAACTCCTGCATGCAGTTGTTCTTTTCTTAAATTGACTCTCCCAGTCAAATAAGAAAATCAATATTTGGAAAGTTATTATTTCATACTGGTAGCGTGAAGAGTTTGGTGTATTGGGTTAAAAGCTATTATTTCCTCTACGCTGTTGTACACACACCATATTCAGCTGGATTTTTACTTGAAAAAAATGCGCATAATGTCACTTTAACAATGTGATGGCGTTGCTCTTGCATTTCATTGACCAGACCATAATGTATTACGATGAAACAGATGTACATTATTTATGAACGAACACAATCATAATTCATTAACACATGAGCGAGACTGTTTGTCAGGAGCTTTAATTTTGAGTAAAAGAAATGTGAACTGGACATTGTAACATAAATAATAATTCTTTATCACTTTTTTTGACTCAGATTTGAACAACTGTGGTACAATACTTTCAGTCCTGTGTGATTGAGGTCGGCGCCTTAATTGTGACTTTATCCTTGATAGGTTAAATAAATACACTTTAACTTTATAATTTGGTAGCGTATAATTTCAAAAATACATTACAGAAATATACGTTTTATTTGTCTATTCGTTCTATTATATGTTATTTTCAGAAAAATTGAAGAAATTATTTTTTTACCCAAATCCGAAAGCGAGCAGCTTTAAAGTGACGACCTACATAAGCTAGAACTTTTGGCTCTGATTCTTTTTCATTAAATTTTTCTTATATTGTGTAAATGTATTATTGTATATACAAAATGTGTAGTGATGAGGTCAATATCCAAATCTATGGACCTTGAGTTATGTGGAAGTTTTCAAAGCCGAAGGCCGAGGTGAATATCATATACGTCTGGTACATTGGTTTTAGATATTCACCGAAATCATCAGTCAGTGTATATTTTATGTATGACCATAGTATATATTGCTATCGACATTATAAAATAAAAAAAACTGATAATCAGCAGTTTTATCAGCAGATGTAACAAACATACATTGTATCATTGCATAAGTATACATTTTGCAACAAAAGCATAAGTGGGGTATATTAAGTTTAGTCAAATTATTGAGTATAAGCTAACTGAATTGTTTTGTCACTGACATTAAAATATATATGAAGTTGTGGTAACTGAAAAGTGTTCGCCAACTGTAGACCAATCACTATGCATAAATTAATATTTGATATAAAAAACGTATATACATGTACAGTGTTCAACGACATGTATCTTCTACTTTTCCCTTTTCTCAAAATTATAATGCAGTGTTTTAACTACCTCATGTACACGACATATTACATTGTCTTAGTGCATATAGAACGTTATGAATGAGAGAGCAAATCATTAAAAAAAATCATCGGTACCATTTTATAACAAGAAGTCCAATATGGCCCTATATCGCTCACCTGGATACCATTGGCTATAATACAAGGTCATCAATAGCAGAAGAGGTCAATTTTGACTTAGGTGACATGGTTTGAACATTCTTTGAAGATGTAAACTAGGCAATGGTACATGCCAAATAGCAAAGCTCTACGCTTTGTGGTTTCAGAAATAAAGACTTTTAAAGTTTTTCCTATATAAGCCTATGTAAAAATAAGAGACCTCCAGGCGGGGTCGATTTAGACTCGGGGTCATGAACAATCTTAGCAGAGGTTAACTAGGCATTGCCAGATGCCAAGTTTTTGGGAAATAGTATTCCTATCTAATATTGTTTCTAAATTTGAGATTACTATTGTATTATATTCTTATTATAATTGTTAATAGTAACATTTTATTTTCAAATTGGTAAATTCAGTAAATATCCAAAACGTTGGAATTATAGTTAAGTGGGTTTACAGTTAAGTTTAAAGCTGAACGCGGATTTTGGTCTTATCGACAGAAATTAAAATGAAATTCTCTTGGAATTTCACGTTAATGATATTTCTACTAAACGAGACGGTTAACATATTTTTCGGAATTTCCAAGATGGCGGACGAGTGTGGATCTAAACAGTAGGTGTCTAAATTTCCCCCTCGTAACTGATTAAAATCGAATTTCAGGAATTAAAATGTTACACAGACCGATAGAAAAATGAATCTCCCATTCTCGGCTTTATCTGTTTCAATAATCACTGCATACTGTTTTAAGTATCTTTGATGAAAGTGAACGAAATGCCGGTGTTCCGTAGTCAAGCGATATTTCTGTGTGTTTTAACTATGCAAATGCTCAGCCTTTGTTGTGTTGGTTCCAGATAACCACTATTCTTTAGATTATATTGTTATATTGACGAACACAATATTCTGTGTTGATATATGTACAGGAATTGTACAACAAAGGCACTTACACGAAATTTATTCTGTAAGGACCATATACACCTGAATGACACTTTTCTTTACCTGTACGGTCCATATCTGCAAACAAACTGGCTGGTGCATAACAAAATTTAAACGTCTGTACTGTAGAGCTTATTGAGTTTTGCCTGACGTACTGTAGCATGCAAGTACGACAGGGAACAAGACTACCGTAGTAGCTGAAATCCACAAAAGGCTATTTTCACGAAAATAGAATTTCATATACGAAAATAGATTTTTTTGGTTAGATTATGTGTTAATTGGTCAAGAATCAACCCATCACGTAATGAACTGAATATTGTAGATTATTGGCAAAATTACTGAATTAAGCATTTTAAAGTTAATAAGCCGACCTTATATTAAGCATGACATTAGGATTCCGCTATACAACGTTTTTCTCCTTAAAGCCTTGGTAATCGCTTTAACTTTAAAAGTTTGCACACACGACCGCCTTTGAGTACTTTCAGTACTTTTTACTATTAAAATGTCAACTCGCACGGGGAGCAAGGGAAATGCCATACCCACGAAAGATTTTAAAAGATCTGCTCGTTTGTATGCACTGTTGTGTTGACAATTGTCAGTAAACATGACAATGTACAACAACGAAGGCGTCTAAATAATGTAGAAATGCGTACAGATATTGGTTTGCTTGAGGCAAGGCTGTCTCAGCAATATGTTGCGAGTCGCCTTGGCGTGTCACAGAGCGTCAATGCAAGGATGTGGCAACGTTATAGACACATGGAAATGTCATGGGAGACATGAGAGCAGTCGCGCAAGGTCTACAGCCCAGGCCCAGGACCGGTTTATTGTTGTCTAGGCTCGACGTAATCGATTCCAGAACGTCAAGGAACGACTTCCAGACTGCCACTTGTGTAAGAGTATCCACACAAATGGACAGGAATCGTTTCCATGATATTAGTTTGAGTGCTGGAAGGCAAGCCATACGTATCCGTCTGCAGCACAACAGGGACAGTCTTGAACGGGCCCGTGACCATGTCACATAGATCCTTCACGATTTGACACCGGTCCTCTTCTCTGATGAGTCCATGTTCTATGTTGATTTTATAGATTCTGGAAAATGATAAATGAGCGGCGATTAGCGTGTGTCTGTATGCCTGAACATGGCCGCTACGGCGGGGGTTCAGTTATAGTGTTGACGGGCATCAGCGTAAGGGAACAACGGACCTGCATATTATTGAGAATAGCACGCTTACGGCTGTAATGTACGTTAATGAAATTATGGATGCTTATTTTCGCACATATGCATTTGCTATTAGCCCAGATTTTATTTTCATGAACGTGTAACCAACGAGTACAGATGTACCTGGAGACAACAACTATCTTTCGCATGGACTGACCCGTTCGATCCCCTGATCTTAATCCGATAGAGAACGTCTGGGCAGGTAATTTCCTTATCCCAGCCTGCACCAATGAAATGTCCCTCATCTCATTCTTTCATTCGTTTCGCTTCAATTGTGCGTTATTTTCATCAGATTTGCTGATTAATTAATACAGAAAACATTGAAATTTGATAAAAAATTATTTATAGCTACTTCCACCACAACAAGTGATAATGTAATACAGAATTATGAGTAGTGAAGTTCATGTTTAAATTTAATGGTCAGTAAAATGAGGCCCATAGTTTACCTAAACGGTAACTGTGTTGCGTCTACCCTGACATCTTTTACAGTTTGCCATGCTTATTTATTATTTGATTAATCTTTAGTCTTATATATGTACTACATATAACATAGTGTCGAATTACATCCATATGATGGCATAGTACTAGTTAAGAACTAGATAACAATTGACGAACATAAGATAAGTTACTTAATGTAAAAATATTCGCAACAGTAACTTGATAACTTGAAAACAATTTACGAACGTTTGGTAAGTACATGTAGTGGCAGTAACACTCATTCGTGTTAAGATATTAATCTTACTTGGAGAGTGTTTGCGAATAAGTAACTAAACAGCCTGCTAGAACTCGCTAATTCTAAACTGTTAAATGAATAACTGACACGAACGAAAGATAATTAACTTATGGCATAAGTATGCTACTATACCGCCATACTGCAAATAGCTTAATGTAGTCTCGAAATTCTGCCATACTGCATATAATATAGTCTTGAAATTCAGCCTATTGCATTGAATTTCAGCCATGGTTCATGTAACATTGTCTCAAGTTTCACTCTTTTTATCCATTGTTAAATTTGATATGCAAAACGGCAATTTTTTATGACTGCAGGTCTTGTAATAGAATGTTCATGAAACAAATGGATGCAATGACATATTAAAACACAGATATTACGTACAGAACTTTTTGGAGGCCCATCGTGTCCAGTGTATAACGTTACTCAATACAAATTCTTTCAACGCAATGCATTAATCAACACAAGTGCAAGGTAAAAGACTCTTAGTTACTAAATGTCTTGATTTCTGTGATTTAAGACTTAATTGCAGGGAAGATGAAAAATGGAGACCAAAATTTAACTACCAAACAAACAGGTGACTGCATACCTGTTTTGCGATACAAGTTCAAATGATTGAATACAATGGAAAAGTTATGTGTCAATTATTTATCTTTATAGCAACTAACTTATTTATGAAAACGAACAAAATGTCATGCAAAACAAACAAACTTCAAATTAAATTTCCTTTCAAAGGATTTTTAAATCTGCTCGCTCTCAAATTTTGGTGAAAAAAGCAATCAACATATTTTAATACGAATCATCAAATAAAAGGTTCCGGTATAAATTCCTGTAAAGCATTTGTGTATTTTTGAAATGATACGCCACCAACTTTATAAAGCGTTACAAAAAATTGAAAAACATAGTGTAGGGTTGCGGTTAAACCCAACTCACCAACATTTTCGACAGCTACCTAGATTTTTACCTGTGTTGTCGATACTAGCCATTACTTTTACATAATCATTTTTGAGATATTTATGTTTTTCAACGGAAACTGTAACCGAGCAGCTTTAAACAAATTGAAAAGATATGTTTCATTAAAGCTGTGCTTTTCTTCTAAAAAAGGTATCATCTGAAAATCCGGATAATCAAACAGTGTCAAGTGAATATATATATCAAACACAAAGACATATATAGTATACATATACAATATAAAACACGGCAATTAAACAGATACATGATATAACAAGTAACCAAAGGCACGCACACTATTTACAATTATACATAGACCATGAAATGCACACCAATACCAGGGATGACACAAAAAAGGGAAAATGAATTTCACCTTATTTCCATTGTAGTCCTTGAATTTCCTTTGTGGTCCCTGTCATATGCCAATTTGGACAACCAAACACGGTCTCATATGGATATGTACTCAATAAAACACAATGTACATTTTGTAATCAAAATAACCAAACACAGCGTTATATGATATTCTGGATATTAAAAACACAATGTTTTATGAAAATCAAGACAATAAAACACACTGGTTTGTGATAATCAAGACAAACAAACGCATCTGGAATCTGGACAATCAAACAAAGTATTTTGTGAAAATCGGTACATTCAGACACAAGTCATATAAAAATCACACGCAGGATAAGGAACATCACGGCGATCTTACTGGTGACAATCGTTGCAACACTTGAAGTAGGATTGTTATTTGGACTGGTGACAATCGTCGCAACACTTGAAGTGGAATCATTTTCTTGAATAAATAAGAACACTTTTTAAGTGACAAATTAGTAAACATTCAGTGTATAAGAGAAAAAGACATAAGATGCACATATACATATGTAGTAGTTCCTGACAGACGCTTGTAACACAATCGGGCAAATTTAAGCGACATTTCCATTCAAAGTGTTTATCATATTTTAAGAAAGAGAAAGACATTTAACACTTATTTATTCTTTTAAAAGTGATACTCACCAAAGTTGTAGCTAAACTAAATGAACTTTATAGCAATTTACATATAAACATTCTTTTTAACTGTTCCATTACAAATTAACAATCCACAACTATTATTCTATACTCATCTGCAAACACGAGAAACAACTGTAAGGAGTATTAATTATTTATCGCATGTTTACACGGCATTGGTCGTATTTTTTTTAATCTTGAATTTCTTGAACTTAACCTAGTGCGTCGATTTAGAATGTGCACAATTTAAAACTGTGAAATAACACAGACAAAACGCTTTCTTTAATATGTATTACTGTTCTGTGATTAAATGCGCCAGAATGGAAAGTGGTGCAAAATGCAAATAATATACCTTAAACAAATATGAATTTAATTATTTGTTTCATTAAGAGTGTATGTTAACTTTATTAGGAGTGTCTGTTAACTTTATTAAGAGTATCTGTTTACTTACTTAGGCTGGGATCTTTACCTGAAATAATTGAAAGTTTTCATCATTCTTTATGTATTCAAGTGACTTCCTAAATATTGTGTTGCAAGGTTTCAGTAGGCAATTTGGAAATATGCTAGTTTAACTAATTAGTAAGTACAGAAACACCGACTTTGCTGACATTTTTGTAGTCAGCAAGGAAACAGATAATTATATTGTTATCTGTTTATCTGTTATAATTTATGTTTGTACTTTAAGCAGGTTACAATTGCTTTTATATAATTTAACCATTTTAATACTATATAGGCAGACTGAATCTATTTTATAGTAGTCGCAATGAATTCGTTTTGAGCTATACTCTGTATAATAAACTTACCCAAATAAGTCAGGCTTACCGTTGTACAGAAAGTTCCTGCATGTTGGAAAGCCTGCTGGTGGTGCTGGTTTTGTCTCTCCTTCATCTATAACCATTCCCATACCATTTGTGTTATGAAGGTCAATATGACAATGTAGAAACCACATTCCAGGATTATCTGACCGAAATCGGATCACAACGTATCCTCCTGAAGAAAAAAATGGATCGTAAATGTATATCCTCGATATGAAATGACATATATTCATACGAGAATGATTTTAACTTGAAATACAAATAACGGGAAGTTTAATTTGCCTAGATTGTCCAGCAAATGATTAAATTTAGATGTAGTTTTAACATTCCATTTTTTTGTTACATGTGCGCAGATGAGCATCATCAGTTTCCATTAAATGTTCGATTAAAAGCATCGCCAGATGCGTACTACCTTAAAACTACAGACAGATGCGATTATGTATTGAGAATTGGGAATTGATTCTTTGAAGCACTTCAAAAGAGTTCAATTAAACTATTTAATAACATCAATTCCGGCAAACGGGTGCGATTTTGTAGTTTGAACCAAGTCAAAATCTTTCTATGCATAACAAGGTTACAGTCCGGACACGAATGTGTGCATATATACAGGATTCCATTACCTTCAAACTCTAAGTGTGACCTTGATCTTTGAGATAGGGATGTGGATTTTGCACGCGACATGTTTTCTTGATGTGCTGAACATTTGTGTCAAGCTATTTTTAAATCCTTCAATGCATGACAGGGTTACAGTCAGGACATACATGTATATACAGGATTCCATTATATCTAAAATCAAAGTGTGACCTTGACCTTCGTTGTAGGGACGTGGGTCTTTTACGTGAAACATCTTGATGTGCTGAACATCAGTGACAAGTTTTTTTAAATCCTTAAATGCATGACAAAGTCACCTTTGGGGCATTAAATTAATCGTTCGATTCAGTTCCCAATTGCACCCATCTTACATGTAGTAGCTACCGTTCGCATGAAGTATTT
This sequence comes from Saxidomus purpurata, assembly GCA_022818135.1. Lineage (NCBI taxonomy): Eukaryota > Metazoa > Mollusca > Bivalvia > Venerida > Veneridae > Saxidomus > Saxidomus purpurata. The sequence continues at coordinate 3,052 of JAFMSR010000211.1, read as the reverse complement.
CAATTAGATGACCTTTATTGTTGCCCTTGTTTGTTTGTATTTTCTATGTTAAAATTTATGTGTGCATTTATATTCAGACACGGTGAAGCTAGATGTTAGTTAGATTTTAACCAAGCTGGAAATAATTTTTATTTAAACAAATTATTTTCTGAGGTTGATATAGTACGAAATACTAGGCCATCCATCCGCCTTCTTTTCTTGGAAGAAGCAAATATCTTCTCACACAAATGTACAGTTATATTTATAATGTTCTTCAAACGGCCTTGATGTGCACAGATAAATTTGCAAAATGTCCTTCAAACGGCCTTGATGTGAACAAATAAATTTGCAAAATAACAGATGTGCATTAAATTTTCGGTTATCAATACAGGAATACTCATAACCACAGGAAATTACATGGTTTATCCCGACAGTTTATCTTTCAGTACAGATATCATATTGAGAAATAGTTGTTTTTCCATACGATATTGAGACAAACCTTTTCACAGAGGCGTTAAAGGGACCTGAAGTAGTTACGCAATCGAAGTGTTCCGTTGCAGTTTATTTCAACGAAACAAATAGTTGTACAGCCCTTTTATTAAACAAACGGCATCCATCGAAATGACAAATTTACACTTCGCTAAGTTATGTTACCCTTAATAGTCATATTGAGATTGTGTTCAAAGCATATAAAGCATGACAGTAGATGCTTTGAAGAGTTATACTAAAATATTTCTCTTATTGACAGGCATAGATGTTGATATACCTAACAAAAAGGATAGATTTTCAATGTTTGACCAGGAGAGTCAAAACTATTTTTTTACCGATTTCCTGTAAATTCAATGGGAATGAAACTTTATTGTTACTGATTCATACTTTTGTAACTATTGCAATTATCATTATTTTCGATGTCTAAATCACTTAATAATGTATTTCATAAAATTGTAATAGTCACTTTCGAGGGTTTATCACTTTAAATTTAGACAACCTTTTAGTAATAAAAAATACAACAATCAACTACGGAAGCCATATATTTTGTACCTGTTGGGACAACTATAGTATCTTTCTCCGGTGGCCGACGATTCAAACCAGGAACATTACCGCCTGCCCAACTTGAGTTCGTCCAGGCTGCAGAACTGCAGTAGCCGAATTTATCGGTACAATTTATGTCATCTGAATTCGCGACCAAAACTCCTGTCGTCTGATTATAGGTACCAAAACCGATTTTCATCACATAGAACGAGTGTCCGTGTAAATGGACTGGGTGTGACCAACCTGAGCCAGTTCCCAAGTTGAGTAAGACAAACTGGATTAGTTTGTTTGAGGACAGTTTCTCAATATAAGTGCACTTGCATACTCCGTTTTTTTCGCAGTCTTCGTTACATCCTGTGGTGACTTCATTCTCTTGTGTAAGGAGAGAAACCGTCGGTGGAATAAATTCTTTCCCATTTACAGACCCAGGTGTGTTTCCGGGCGGTCCAGGGAAAGCAAAGTTAAAAAAATATTCATTGTCTACTGCAGTGCCCAAAACTTCTTTATAATTTTGATTAGGATCCGTGTTATTAACTTCGTTAAATGTTATACATGTTCTGTTTTCACTCGATGGATAATATTCGTACGGACAGTTGAATGTGGGACACTTAGATGAAACTGTACATGCTTCCTTTCTTTGGTTTACAGGATTAGGCGGCGGTTGAGGGCCAATAAAATCTTGCAGTTCCAAGATCGCTTCAGCTGCATGGTATTTGGAGTAATTGAGACTCTCTGGAGTTTCTATAGTTTCGGCAATGAAAAGGATCTCTTTAGACGTGGCTTCACTCACAGCGGGTGCTAGCCAATAGAAATCGTACCTTTCACCCGGATGTACTATAATTGACTGTACAGCTATTCGGTCAATGTTATATGCATCGGATGTTCTTAGTGTAAGCCGATGACCATATAAATACACTCTCATTGGGTAGAGAGTCATGGCTCCAATTATTCTAAATCTATATACAGTTCCAGAATAGACTTTGAAACGTTCAAGTGGAGCACCATTGTTGGTATTGTCCGTCCTCCAAAAGCGACCTTTTCCATTCACAAGTCCGGACTGAAACTCAAAACGACTAAACTGACCCCTATCCACAGAAAAGGTAGTTGGTATATTCTCCCCAGTCTGAAAGTTAAACTGTTGTGTGATCATTCTTTGATATCCTGTTTCAGGATCCATAAGATGATTCCAGTCTTGAAGAGATATCACAATTTCGCTATCTTCTATGATCGGAGTTTTTGTAGGTCTTACAATAACGGGCCCATAAAGTCCCATGCTTCTTTGATCTCCAATATGTGCGTGATACATCGCAGTCCCAGGTGGATACGCTTTAAACCTGTACACAAAAGTTTGACCAGGTAATATAGGGCACTGTGTCACAAATGCGACACCATCCATCCAGGGAGTATCCCTCTGGTGCAAACCATGGAAATGGACGGTCACACTGTCCGTATGAAGCAGGTTAACAATGGTGACATTTAACGTCTGACCTTCCCAAACTTCTATCCTCGGCCCTGGGAATACACCGTTAATAGCAATAACCAGTCGTGAAGTCTCTCCGTCAGCCGTGATTACTTGTTCTGTGGAGACGTTTTTATTTGCTTTTCCGCGTTGACGAAGGATTCCGTTGTCGGGATACACTAACTGTGTTTCATTTTCCAATACATTTATCATCGTCAGTTTATGTTCAATTACTAGGGTGCATGAACACACCGGGTCTGCAATCTGACAAATGCAGTCTTTTTTTGTAGCCAGAGGCTGCACGGTGACCTGTGCTTTGAGGCATAAAACCATGCTGAGGAAAACATAGATCTGAAACTGATAAAAAATCAGCTGTATGTTTTCTTACTATATAAAAAAGATACATATTTTGCAAATTGAAATAAATGTAAATAAAATGCTGGCCGTTTGCAAATATTGTTAAGCGTAAACGGCATAAACTTAGCTGACAGCACAAAACACTATAATTGTCCTTTGTTTCAAATTAAATATTAAATATCTTCAAGTTAGTCTGAAAATGAACACAGCTTTTTGCAGTTTACA
>JAFMSR010000210.1:0-71922 GCA_022818135.1 Saxidomus purpurata | reverse complement strand
GGTATTATATACAAGCGTTCAAACTCCAAACCCGGCATATTCTGCCTAATGTATATTCCGTGTAGGACAACATTTTTCAACAAATCTTAAATGTTTATACTCTTGTGCTGCTATGACATCGATCTCTTTCAAGTTAACTACAATTAATTTTAAAGGCTCAAATCTGTTTGATGAAATAATTTGTATTTGAGACCTATCTGTAATTCTCTATTCTCCAGATATATTCTTATAAATCAGTCTTTTGTATATTAACTTCCATGCCCTAAACGGGATAAATAGTGTAACCAAAATATCAGCACTTCCTGATTTCCTTTACGATTATCCCTTAAACCTTTTCCTGCCAATAGCAAGTGATTCTGCCTGAAGTTGTGACCAGTGCAGACCTTGATCAGTCAGAACATCTCATCATGATCTACACTGCTTGATATTCAGACAATGACCTTTTACTGAACATCCCTTTAAACAATTATGGTTATTAGTTAAATTTGAATTGAAATACGTCCGTATTAAGATTTTAGCTTGAACAGGCCCGGTAGCATCGCATTTTTAACATACTTAATACTAACGTTTTGGTCCCTTAATGCATAGTGCTCCATTGATATATTACATATAGGGATGGTCTTGCATACGAAACTAATCGTCAGGATTTTATTAATGGCATGAATCATCACTTTCTTGTGCTTTAATATCGAGAAAAAGACAATCCAGAGCCCAGTAGACGAGACTGTTTTCCTCAAATAATCCTTAAATAGAGACATGCAAAACCCCATTTCTTCCCACCCCCACCAGCCTCCCCCCACCCCGGTAGGCACATATTAATATAATAATGATTCCGTAAAAGATTAAAAGGAAGCAAACGAAGTAAACAAAGTCCATGGTGAAATGGTGTTTCATCATCTACGTACCTTGAAACTTTTAGGGAATCTCTGTTACGACTGTCACATCCCTATAGGGGGATATGGCCAGGCCTTCTGACAGGAGAAGTCAGTTATTTCATTTAAAAGTGGATTTTTTGAAACTGGGAAACTAGAAGGACAAATAGAAAACTTATAGCATGAAATGCAGGTAAAAATCACATTATTGAGCTACTATGCTGCACTTTGGTAGAACTAATGAATTGTGTTTGATTTCATTCTCAATATCTCTGAGAATAAAATCACGTTAATCGAATATTTCACGGCTTCATATCTGATCAGTGGAAGGTGATTTAATTCGTTATTAAGATTAATCGGGAGAGTAATGCTTACATATTTGTCAGCTACATTGTACTAAGTTAGCACTGTTTCAATACTGGAAGTCATTTAATATTTCTAGTTCTAACACAAGCGGATGCTTTTCCTATATAGACATATAGGGAAAAGCCTGTATTTTATTTAACGATAAAATACAGGACGACGTGCCTTAAATGACGTAACGACGTGACGTATTTAAACAAGCGCGTCCAATCGTATCTCGCGTTTTGAGGTTACAATGATGTACTACTACGCGTTAAATCAAGCTCGGGTTGTTTTCAAAGGAACTAACGTGTAAGAATCGACATAATAAATTGTTCCCTTTATTTTATCGTTGAATAAAATACAGTCAGTCATTTGGATGCGAAAAATTAAATCACTCGTGCTAGGCACTCGTGATTTAATTACTACGCATCCAAATTCCTGACTATATTTTATTCAACGATAAAATACAGGGAGGCATTTATTATTTCTTAATTTAAATACAATTAGAATTTCCTTCATAAGTGACCCCTACCCAAACCACAGGAGGTATTATCCCTTAATTGTTTTATGACCCCTTATTAGATAAGACACTGTCTGATTAAGTATTTTTAGACTGGACTTTTGTGTCTGATAAACGACCATTAATTGTATTGACATGTACAGGTGATATTGGCTTATTGTTTATTTCCTTTTTATTAAAGAAACTTACTTTTTATTTTATGCTAACTAATGAAATACTATGTTATATCAGTGAAATAAACAGTGATGATATAGATTTCATTTTAGTCACAGTGTGGGTGATATAGGTCTGCCGGAACTACTTTTTAAGTAACTTGCATATACATAATGTACATAAATTTGCTTTTGTTTTAATATTAAGCATAAAATAAAAAGAAAATGTGTTTGTTTTAAGTTGATATGGAATATATCTCAACTCAAAGTGATACTATTTGCACATTTTAACTCGCGTTTCGCGCTTGTGAAAATATTACAATTATATCACTTCTCGGTGAGATATATTCCATGTCCCCTCAAAACAAACAAAAATACTCTACATTTTCCAACAGTGAAAACGTTCTTTTATTAGAAGAAAGCGCTTACTTCAACATTTTACATGTGAATTCATTGGCATATTTAGCAAGGTTTGATACCTTTAACAAATCTTATTTGCAGAAAACTAATTCTCACTTAAGAGAAGTATGTGAAAGTTGAAAGGTTTTATCAAAATTAAATTACTTGTTTAAGAAAGATAAAAAAAATGCAGATTTTCTTAAAGGCAAGTATGCTTATTTGTCTAAAAGTATAATTTTGTTTGCGGAAGAAAAATATTGCACATTGTCTCAGACTGTATAAAAAGTAACTTACTTGAGTAATAAATTTATAAAACAAACTTTACTTAGTTACCTCAACACTTTACTCAATTTGAAAGAGAAAATGCATACTTTTATTGTACAACAATGACAAAGTACTAACCACAATTAATTGTGTATATGATAAAAATACGTAGACGCTATTTCAAACCAAAGTTAAAAAATCATTAAACTTTTATCTTTTTTTCAAATAAAAAGTTCTTAACTCTTTTTACCATGTACACCATCAATTATCAATTTTTCCTACTGTAATAGTAGCTATACAATAGCTGATTTTGAAAAACAGAAGCAAGTCTGTCATTGGCTAAGACCTCTACTTGAATACAAAGGGTCTGTCTGGACCCCTGTGGCCACATATCTCACATTCATGTTCAACATTCTTTAACTATATTTCGGTGTTCTTATTATTGACTTATGAGATCATTTGTTGCAATAAAGCTCATCAAAAGACATACTTGACATTTATTACCTTGTCATAATGAACAGCAGTATATTGTATAAGGACACAAAGTGTAAATTGGGCACAACTTGAAGGTTTTCTTCCCTGGTCCAAAGTGGTTTCACATAAGAATGAAGAGAGTGTAGATTTAAACAATACACAACTCTTACAGAACTGAATTTGCTTACTTGATTCTAATAGGTTCCAATTTAACCTCTACCACAAAGTCATTGTAAGAGAATAGAAACTCCTTTGTTATTCACTTAAACGTTAACAACATTACGTATGTTATATGATACAGAAACAACCCAGAAACTCAACTTCAAACAAACGTTTCAATGTTTATTTTTACCATCCCTAGTTAACCTGTAACTGCAGCTGAAGCTTGTGAATTATGTTGAAACCTTCATTAGACCATTCGTTGGTGGAATTTGTGAAGACATGCGTTTAAGCATTGATATTTGGTCAGTCTCTTCAGCCGCTGACAACTTGATATCCCCGGCCGCCAAGGACACAGTGATATAATATTGGCGTTTTCGGACCATCTATCCTGTCCTTCTGTCCGTACTGTACGTCCAGAGTCATATCTTAGAAGCAGTTTGAAGCTATTTCTCAGCTAATCTGAATGGAAGTATTTTGATGAGCTATTCAAATGGGTGGGTTGTCCGGCGTGAATCTTTTATCGTTCGTCGTGTATCGTCCATTGTCAACATTTCACTATGTGTTCCTCTTCTCTTAAACTACATGTCAGCTATTAACCAAACTTCCTCTGTAGCAGCCTTACATGTACCCTTTTTAATAAATGCGAACTTCGTTTCAGTCTATGGCACATAGAAGCCAAAGTGACTAAAATTAGGAAAAAAACATTTAGACTGCTTTTTCTCAAGACCCAGTGCTTAGAAAATCACCAAACTTGCTCTGTAGCATCCTTACATTAAATGTCTTCTTCTAAAACAAGGGAAGTGATATTGGTCCACTGCACTGAAGGGCGCTGTTACTACGAGTACTAGTAGAATTATCTTCAAACGTCTTCTGGAAAGTCACTAAACTTGCCCTGTAGCATCCTTACATTGACACCTTTCTAAAGATAGGAAATGAACCCAATCCACTGTATGTAAGGCCTGCTGTTTTTGAAAACAGAAAAGTCCTAATACCACTTGATACAATGGTTAAACATCATAAAACTTACTTTGTAAGCTACGGTACTATAAAATATGCATTTGTAATTAGTCTAGACAGTGCTTTAAAATTACACAGATCCACAGCACTATATAATATCTTAATTCTATACAGTGCTATAAAACTACGCAGATCTACAGTACTATATAATGTTATAATTCTTTACAATGGTGCTATAAAACTACGCAGATCTACAGTACTATATAATGTTATAATTCTTTGCAGTGGTGCTATAAAACTACACAGATCTACAGTACTATTGAATGATATAATTATATACAGTGCTATAAAACTACACAGATCTACGGTACGACAGAAAATTATTATTTTATACAGTGCTATAGATCTCACTATAAAACTACACAGATGTACGGTACTAAAGAACAGTATTATTATTTACAGTGCTATAGAACTCACTTTTAAACTACAATGATGTACGTTACTATAAAATATCATGATGCTATACAGTGCTATAGAACTCACGATAAAACTATACATATCTACGGTGCTATAGAATATTATCATTCTATACAGTGCTATAGAACTCACTTTTAAACTACAATGATGTACGGTACTATAAAATATCATGATGCTATACAGTGCTATAGAACTCACTATAAAACTATACATATCTACGGTACTATAGAATATTATCATTCTTTACAGTGCTATAGAACTCACTTTAACACTACAATGATCTACCACACATGTACTGTAGAATATTATTATTCTATACAGTGCTATAGAACTCACTGTAAAACTACATAAATTTACAGTACTATAAAGTATTATTATTCTATTCAGTGCAATAAGGTTCACTATAAAACTACTGAGATGTACGGTACTATTAAATATTATAATTCTATACAGTTCTATAGAACTCACTATAGAACTATACATATCTACGGTTCTATAGAATATTATAATTCTATACAGTGCAATAAAACTCACTATATAACTACACTGATCTAAGGTACTATAGAATATTATTATTCTATACAGTGCTATAGAACATACTATAAAACGTCACAGATCTACAGTACTTTAAGATAGTATGATACTATACAGTGCTATAGAACTCATTATAAAACTACACAGATGTACGGTACTATAAAATATTATCATTCTATACAATGCCATAGAACATACTAGAAACAAAACACAGACCGCATCAAATCAGAATTTGATTATGTTTGTCACAAATAAGCAAATATGTAGTCTCTAACAATGAAATTTTAGAAAATAGATTTCTTGAGAATTGAGGCCATATATTCTACATATACATTGTATATACATGTACACAATATGTAGAAACGTAAAAAATCTTGTTTTCTCAAACTATTAGTGCTGGTCTATCTAGTTAACATTATAACGATTACAATATTAATTTCATCATGATTTTAACATGTAAAGTTATCAACAATGGGGTGGTGAATTATTGCCCTTTTATGTTTTCTTTTATATTCTATATGCAAATTTAAAAAAATCTCTTTTTGATAAAACCTATTGTCAGAATTTAGTTTGGATTGTAGAAACAACCATCTAATGGGTGTTAATTGAACTTCTTAAAATTGGAACAAAACATTTTAAAACAATTAAAGCCACTGGTTGAGTCGGGCTGTTTGGCCTATCTCACCTTAATTCTAGAGACTTAATAAAACTTTACAATTATTTAAGTTAGAATAATTCTCTTACATGTATATAACCTATACTCCTAGTATGATGTATGTTACAGTCTGGTTCCCTGTCGTACTGGCATGCTACAGTGCGTCAGGCAAAGCTCAATAATGGCGGCGCCCAGTGGATGCTCAAAAGTATACATGTACTTTTTATATAGTGAAATGATACAAGTATTGATCATTCAAAACTAATATGTTAATTTGAAAAAGTTATTGACATAGTTTTAAAAGACGAAAGGTTTTTTGAATGCTCAATCTGTGAACGTTGTAAACGTTGAAAAAGTTTGACTAGTAAGTGTACTATATTTCGGACATGTTACTTCAAGAAGACATTTCGGATATGTTTGATTTTTATTTTTTGTATTTCTTTTTTTCCATGTTCGAGCCTAAAAATGTTCAAATTTAGATAAGAAAACGAAAAGAAAAGAAAAAAAAAGAGAAAAGAAGTGTCGCCGGTGGGATTCGAACCTCGCCCTAAAAGCTACAGCGCAAGTGACTTACCCACTGAGCCACGGTTAGCGATCTTACTAATGTCTGCTTAAATGATACATAAATATTCAATTCCTATATATAGAACATCTGCGAACATAATAGTATACATACTAAATATCCGAAATGCCAATGAATATCTACCACGTCCGAAAACACGGCTATTTTTCCTGTTGTTTATTTCTCTTTATATTTTCTGGTCCATCAAATATTATTAGCAATTTAGCAATTTACAATGGGTTTGTATGACAAATCACATACTGCAAGGTTTTTTTAACTCAATGTAAAAATTTGATAGTGTGGGCGCCGCCATTATTGAGCTTTGCCTGACCCGTACCGTATGGGTAGGGGCAGGTAACACCAGACTGCAGTGCCCTGTAGAAGTGTAATACGTGTATCTGTATAGTAATATAGTGTTCCATAGCACTGTATAGAATTAAAATATTATATAGAACCGTAGGTCTGTGTAGTTCTACAACACTGTACAGAAAAATAATATTCTATAGTACTGTAGATCTGTGAAGTTTTATAGTTTGTTCTATAGCACTGTATTGAATAATAATAATCTATAGTACTGTAGATATGTGAAGTTTTCTAGTGTGTTCTATAGCACTGAATAGAATTATAATAGTCTATGGTACTGTAGATCTGTGAAATTTCATAGTGCGTTCGATAGCACTGTATATAATTATACTACCTATGGTTCTGTAGATCTGTGAAGTTTTATAGTTTGTTCTATAGCACTGTATTGAATAATAATATTCTATAGTACTGTAGATCTGTGAAGTTTTCTAGTGTGTTCTATAGCACTGAATAGAATTATAATAGTCTATGGTACTGTAGATCTGTGAAATTTCATCGTGCGTTCTATAGCACTGTATATAATTATACTATCTATGGTTCTGTAGATCTGTGTAATTTTATAGTGAGTTCTATAGCACTGTATAGAATAATAATAGTCTATATTACTGTAGATTTTTGTAATTGTATAGTGACTTCTATAGCACTGTATATATTCATACTATGCTATGATACTGTAGATCTGTGTAGTTTTATAATGAGTTCTATAGCACTGTATAGAATAATAATAGTCTATAGTACTATAGATCTGTGAAGTTCTATAGTAAGTTTTATAGCACTGTATAGAATAATAGTAGTCTATAGTACTATAGACCTGACTATAGACTATTCAATAGCACTGTTGATCTGTGAAGCTATATAGTGAGTTCGATAGTACTGTATAGAAAACTAATCTATAGTACTGTTGATCTGTGTAGTTGTATAGTGAGTTCTATAGCACTGTATATAATTATAATATTCTATAGTACTGTAGATCTGTGTAGATTTATAGTGAGTTCTATAGCATTGTATTTAATTATAATATTCTATAGTACTGTAGATCTGTGTAGATTTATAGTGAGTTCTTCAGCATTGTATATAATCATGTTATTCTATAATACTGTACATCTGTGTAGTTATATAGCGAGTTCTATAGCACTGTATATAATTAAGTTATTCTTTAGTACTGAAGATCTGTGTAGTTTTATAGTGAGTTCCATAGCACTGTATAGAATTATGTTATTCTTTAATACTGTAGATCTGTGTAGTTTTATAATGAGTTCTATAGTACTGTTTACAATAAGAATATTCTATAGCACTGTAGATATGTGTTGTTTTATAAGTGAATTCTATAGCACTGTATAGAATTATAATATTCTATTATACTGTAGATCTGTATAGTTTTATGAAGTGAATCTACGATGTTCATAGGTTGTGGATAAGGAAATCCCACCCTCAGGTTGAATTACGTCCCCAAAACGAGGCTCTGTCGAGTTTGTTTGGACGTATCTCGACCCGAAGGTGGGATTTCCTTATTCACATTTTAATGGACATGGTAGGTTTGTTTTCTCACCGTTTTAATTGCATTTTTACACAAGTAAAAAGAAATAACTGTAAATACAGGATGGGGTTGAAAAATGAAAAGAAACTTTTTCTCGAATTTTACTTCAACACTGCTATAGATGGATAGAAAAAGATTTAACTAAGAAAATGAATTACCACAACGCTATGTTTATTTAAAAAAAAAATCTTCTTTTAAGTTATCTTAATGAAGATTTTTTAAAAATCAGTGAAATTAATTATCGCTAGAAATTTGAAGAGATATTAATTTGTACCTTTTGCATAAAATTCGAAAAACAACAATCTCGCAACCAAAGTTATGATCTCCTTATTTTTGTGGTTCCAAATCCCGTTTTTCCAAATAATGTACGACTCATGTGAAAGAAGCTACTTCCCTTTCACTATACGATCCGGCAATAAATAAACTGAACTTACGCCAGGGTTTTCAAATGAGGTGTTGGAGTTGTGTATAAGGTGGTGGGATGTGAAGGTGGCTAAAGCCGGGATGCTATATTTTTATACTAGTAGATGACAAACAACCGATATGATATTTGTTTATCACAATTCTACAAAATGTATTAGAAGATCAAATGAAGTAATTTAGTTAACATATGTTTATCACAGAATTACAATCTTTATTTAACAGATAGCTTAGCTGTGATGTATTACAATATAGATATATTGTATTGACTTTGATTAAAAATATTTCTTGCCTTTGCAATAATTTGCCTGTAAGATACATGAAACAAGAAACGACTGTAGATTTAAATAGACATATTTCTTTCTTTTTCAGCTAGAAATGTGCAATTCGATACTGTCATTTATATATGATGAAAATGTTACACAAACCAGAATAACTTTGTATACTGGTTAAGTTTAAAAGGTCAATATGGCTTCCTATAGTAGTACCAAATTGTCGAAACCAAAGTATCACAACTGGGTCAAAGCTACTCTTGCTGTGCTCTTGACTAAAGAGGGTATTGAGCCGTTTGTTTACCAAGATATACAACAGTTTCAGTTGAACTGTCTGGATGATATATGTTATGATAATGGGCTTATTAATGGTGCAACGTGTTCCAGTTGTTGCACGGAAAATGTTGTTGCCTGTCCAACTAAAAACATATGTCGTGTAAATCACGGGAACTGCAACTTCCATCAGAATGTTGCCACACATTACAACGTTGCTGGCTGTCCTTACAAGATATGCCATAATTTCAAAGATAAAATCCGGCACTCTCATAGTTATAATGGTCCGTCTTACAAGAACACTGATGCAACCCAGTGGTGTAGTAATCCATGGGAAGTTGCCAAATGCTTCATGCCACCAGATGGTTATAAAGATGTAACAAGTCCAGCGGAGACCGATTTTAATGGAATCAACAGTATCATTATCAACTATACCGGCTTTCAGAAGAAGATCCAAAACAGAAACATTTTCGAAAAGGTTTGAAGACATATATACATATACATATATTGTGCATTCTACATTAAAAATAAGAATAAATGATATCTAGATTTAGCGAGACATATATACTAGCTGGCCATATATTTCATGCCGGAAAAATGTACTGACACACACAATCACATTCCAAATATCATTTGTGCTGTACCTATCTAATGTGTTCTTTTCTCATCAAACTGTTTCAATCGATGGAGAAATCGTGTCTCAAGTGTTTTTTATGTATTTATATTTGTCAGGCAAGACAAATTGGTAAAGAAGTTCGACACTCCTCAACTCTAGAAATTGATGCTCCAACCCTTCAACAATACTTCACTGACTTAAACTCACTGCTATCTGACCCTGCGTATTTGGTAAACGACAAGTTCGCGAATGAAGCACAACGAAAACTGCTACAGGTAATAAAACAAAATGAATTTTATTAAGTTAATTACATTATACAACTGCACTAAATCATTTTACTCAAAGTATATTTTTTTCCATTTTTCTGGAGAAGACAAAGAAAAGGGGGATTGAATAAAACTTCTAATTCTTTGTGGCTCTAGTAGACTGTGATTAAAAGTTGTTGTCCACGCGAGATATTTGTGGTTCCTATACTTCCACATACATGAACTGCTATTCCACATACATGAACTTCATAATAAAATAGTGGTAAAACAAAAGAAAAATAGAATATAACACATAATAAAAAAACGTGGATAGTTATGTCAAACGGTCAAAGGAAAACTGCGCATCATATTCACTCGTATGTAGCGTTTAGCATGTAAAATCAAACTTCATTGCATAAAGGTCCATGCCATGATAATTAAAATGTTAAACAACTGTTAAATTGGAAGCTAATATGTGAAAAATGTTAATTTCTGCCAAACGATACTGTATTTTAAAACATGAAGCTATTATTAGCAACAAAAGTGAAAATCTACACATATGTACAGAATCTATTAAAAATGTCGTAGGCTTTTGTTTGACGGCACCACTGCATTATTTGGTTAAAATGGGATTTCAAAAGTTGATGACAGTAAATAATTAATGGCAACATACAAAAATACAGGAATTGATACCGAAACATCTTCATTTGATGACTCTTTCTAGCTTATATAGAAACAGTTCAAAGAACCTTACTTTTCAGCTGAAATATGGGGTCGAACAGCTTTTATTAATTTGATCGTCTTTTATCATCTGACAAAAAAGTTTCAAAGAACAAGAGCTAATCCAAAGAGTCGCATTTGAACATGCGCACAATTTGATTAATATATGTATACTAATTTGCAACATTTGGTTAGTTAAAATGTTAGTCAGCCTGTTAAAGTTTGTTTAAGCAGTAACTTAAAGTACTTGTAAGTAACCTTCTTCGCCAGGGCATCTGAATAGAAAACTTGAAGTTAATTTTCAAGCATAATATCAGCCTACACAAAGTTAAAAATATTTTTCTTTACTTGTCATGACAAAAGAGTATCTTCATGAAGTCATCTACTAGTATTTGTCAAACGAAGCTTGGCTCAGAAAATGTCTCTATGAAGGTTTAATACATCTTTAGCTTGTTAAAATTGCAATACATATTATAGAGTTGTACTAAAACTTAGTGTATAGATGTATTATCATAAGCATATCTGGTAGATGCACTTTTCATATGTATATGTACCCAGTCACCGCATGCGAGTCTTCAGGGTTAATATACCTAGCATCCTAGACAGTCGTGTCCTCATCCATGTCGTGTCCTTTCCCTTCTTTTCTTTTATACAGACATATTAACTTAAGGTTCGTAAATCTGCGGCGATCGTGTCAAAGTATTTTACTATAAGAAACCAAACATTAAGTCGTATTTGGCTGTGGTACATTGTATTAATCATCATTTCATCTGATTTGTCAAAGATATAACTTTATTTTTTACTAAAATATGTTTTACTTTTATAGCTACAGAATGACCAGTTGCCATTAGGTGACGTTTATATAAAAAAGGTACTGAACGAGACAGCTGAAGTGATAAGAGAAGACATTGAACATGAATCCGACGAGAGCAAAAAACAACTGAAGGAGGAGCATCTTGAACTTCTCGAAACGTCAAAGAAAGAAATACAAACATTGTTTATTGATAAAGAAAAACATGTTTATTCTCAAATAGAGAACAAGCTGTCATTAGCAGTTGACGAAATAGAAAGAAAGAAATCCAAAGCTTTGGCGGATATAGATACCAAAGTAAGTAATGAACTTGCTAACGTCAAAAAAGAGATACAGAATAGTGGAAACGAACAAGTTATGAAAGTTGAAGAAATGAAAAACAAGGCTGTGAAAGATATAGAAGCGAAAGCAAATGACGGACTGGCAAAGGTAAAGGAAGACTTCCAAAAAGTTGGCGATAAACACGTTAAGACAGTTGAAGAAATTAAAGCAAAGGCTTTGACAGATATAGATACAAAAGCAAATGACGGACTGGCAAAAGTCAAGAAAGAATTACAAAAATATGGCGATAAACACGTTAAGACCGTTGAAGAAATTAAATCAAAGGCGTTGACAGATATAGATACAAAAGCAAATGACGGACTGGCAAAGGTCAAGGAAGAATTGCAAAAACATAGCGATAAACACGTTAAGACAGTTGAAGAAATTAAATCAAAAGCTTTGGACGAAGTAGAGAGAAAAGCGAATGACGAAATTGAAAAAGCCAAGTCAGAGATACAAAAAGAAGGTGATGCACAGGTTGAGAGACTTGAACAATCTTCTAAACAAAAAGAAGCGACACTATTGAATGGTAAGTGTATTTACTCTTGTGAATTCATGAAATGATACATACACATATTCACAACTCCGTTTGCTTAAACTGCATTCGCTCGAATAAAACTGAATACTTATGAGGCAAAATGGGGCAATATGAGAAAATGTAACAAAGCGGGGTAATTTTAAAATTCGGCAAGGTAGAGTTTTGGTTCTTGATATAGCACTTCCATTTAATGTCCTGTCTCGCTGTATGAACTTTTAACAAATTTCAGTGCTTCTGGACAAAAATGTAACAATGGGAAAATTCAAAAACTATGCAAGGTAGATGTATGGTTCTTGATGTACTTAAACTAGTTTTGCTGTGTATTGTTTTTCACGTACATCAAATTTCCCGTTTTTTGTCCTGTTTTTATTTTAGCGAATATAATTTTCGCGATTTTGATTTTTATTTTGAAATTCGCGTTTTAAAGGGGGAAATTTACCTTGACATCGTTTTAAAGATAAAGGGAAACTACTTTGTATATCTTTTTAATAAACTCAGTTCAGCTACCCTACATGTACCACTATGATATAATCATGGTTTTATTGCACGTTTTCCGAAGAAAAGGACAAAAAAACAACTCAGTTAGTTATCAATACTCAATTACTTCGGATGTAGTGTTACCCCGGAATTTCAAGAATTAAAACCCGTGTACTCAAGTTCATCACCCGGAACCGCATAAACCGGATCACGCAAAAAAAACTTCCGTAGTGAATGCATAGTAGACACAGGGAATTTCCCCTATTAACGGCATTTGTATTATATGCATGAATCTGAGAATGAGCACTGTTACAAATAATGGCAATGCGCGGATTGCACGTGAACACAATGCGTTTATTTTCTGTTAGTCCGTATCTTATTGTTAAATAAAGGCTTTATTTTTGACAGAATATTTCATATAGTATATCATATACTGGTTTTGTAAATTGAAATGAAGATAACATGAACATGTATGTTTAACTTCTGTGACACTTAAAGCTGCTCGCTCTCAGTTGCCATTGTAGGACTATTTGGCTGTTTGTTTTTGTTGTTTGGTCAAATAAAATTATGTGGAATTGAAACTCAACTACATAAACCGTTAATATTAAACAATACATTGATCAATACACTTAACATACATGTACTCCTGTTCTTCTATGTGTTTTAAGGTGTCTAGATTGAACTTAAAAATAGCCACATTTGAAACAAGTATCCAAACTTAAGTAGTTAATAAAAATTCTTACCTTTATGAAGAAGATCATCCAGTTATGTTGCCACTATCTATCATTTCTAGGTTATTGTGGCATTCCGTACTTTAAACAGCCGAGCACTGATTTTCAAATTACTTTACAATAATCAAATCAATGTGATAAAGTAATTAACTGACAAGCTCAGGCAAAGTACTCAGACAAGAGTTAAAGCAATGTGGAACTGCAGATTTTTAAAACATTAATTAGAACTTAAATGGTCATTACTGACAATATGTTTAGTGATGATATAAACTCTAGCTGGCACAGTGATGGAAACACATACCACTCTAACCAAACTTCATCAAATTAGAATGGCAAACCAGTCTATAACAGGGCTGACAAGCTTTTCACTTATGGAATCAATATCAATCATGACAATGTACATACTGCCGATTAATTATCAATACACTCACAATACTGTTTCTGTACTATATCACACATATTGGTGTATAAGAGATTAACTCAAAAAATGATTTCACATAAGTAATAATATTGTAGTAACATCTGAAACCAGCCAGTAAATCAGCAGCTTCACTTAAACACTCACAATTCAATGGTATACCTATACACGTACACTACGTATCAAGTCATATTAAGTTTGACCTTCAAAACATTCTGAATTGCTGTATGTTACTGATCAATATAGGTAACCAAGAAGATGACTTCATTGAAATCCAATTAGGACAAATAGCCTAAATGTACATGTTGGCCGTGACACTCCAGTATTTCACATTTGAGTGAATAGTAAATATCCATACACATTTAACTTTAGTTTAGCAAAGACTTCAGTTTTTACTTGAGTGTAAACAAAGTGAAACACGGCATTTTGTGTAAAACCAGACGCACATAACACTGGATACACACTCGTATCTGTAACTGTCCTAGATCATCTTGATTTTGAGCCATATATAATTAGTGTGTTTGAGACTGCACTAGAAATGTTCATTGTAGAGATTAAACAAGGTCACCTAGCATTTTGTGTAAAACCAGAGAACTGACGTTGTGGAACTCATAGATCTGTAGTCTGCATATTCTGTTTGATTACGCTTGAGTTTGCTGGAAAAATATTTAAGCTTATTGTGAACAAATATACAGTTTAGTAAGTTTGTTTAATAATTGGTAACAACTCTGGTTATACTTGTCTAATCAAGCATTCAATATTTGTGGTCATACATGGATTTATACAGTGTACTCATGTCGGTAGAAGACTGCCCAGAAATGAAGATGCTACTTACGGACTATGTTATGACGTACATTTGAAGTTGCCTGTGTACGTTACCACATATGAATTTTTAAAAACAGGAACAAATTTTGGCAAATTTTGTTTGATTAAACAGATGTCTGACTATCGAATAAGTACTTTGACGACAAACATTTAAATAAAAAAGTATTAATTAAAGAATTACCTCTATTTTTGTCCACTTTAGGCTCAGGTTTCTACTACCCTGCATAGCCTAATAATTTTTTGATAGAATGCACAAAAAGTCGCAAAAAGACCTTGTTAAATAGGTACTACAGCTCTACAGTAGGATATAATGTCAATACAGATATTCATAATATGAAATACACTATTAAATACTGGCTATATCGATGGTTTGGATGTCATGGAGTGATCTCTTGATGTTACGTCATTTTCACGCGACAGGGAATGCATCGTTCACTTACCTGTCAATCAAACAAAACGGGGTTCGTCGGTAATCGTTGTTGAACATTTCAGTCCCACCTTGTGTATAATAAAGTTGTAACTGTATTGATTCTTAAACCAGCTCAAAGGCAAACACATTTACAGCGCGTAGTAAATGGAAGTTCATCTTGAGCACTTTCTGCCAGAAGGTGACAATCTATTCCAAATATTCACAAAACAAACCATATTTTTCCATTACAGCAGTGTCTCCATTATGGAGAATATGTAGTGAAAGGGGTCAGACATACTTCAAGTATGTGTATTTCAAATAATTTCTTTGAGCTGATCTTTGAACTACATAATACTGATATCAAAATACTACGGTGGCACAGAGGTGACATGCACTACTCTTTTTTTAATTGCACTTCTCTTTTTTTATGTCGTTCCCACGAGATAATTACTCGAGGGAACGACTTAGTATGTCGTAGTCCCGAGTTACTAAGTCGTGGGAACGACATAAAAAAGAGAAGTGCAATTTAAAAAAAAAGATTGCATTTCTTTTCTTTTTTTTCTGACGACATAGAAAAAAAGAAGTGCAATTAAAAAAAAGAGTAGTACATGTCACCTCTGTGCCACCGTACAAATGTCTGTGAGATAAACAAACGCCTTACCAAGTCCAAGAAAATTTTTGAACGGATTTCTGGTGAAATATTTGCAAGACAAAAATATATCATCATAACTTAATGCTTCTTCACATGACTTCCAATCGGATTTACAATCTTAATTTCATCAATGCACAGTATTAACTCTTGGTAAACAACATCTGCTCCCGACAGTTGTTTAAGTTTTGCATATCTGAACCATCACATATGTCTTTAATGATTTCATCACTGCTACAGTGAGATTGAGCCACCAAGTATCAAACATCTTGTATTGATATCAGCTTTATTAGATTCTTCTGAAATGGAAATATAGGCAAATGTTTTGACCGACCGTATATTACCACTTTTGTGGCACAACTTGTCACCTAAATATACAGGCACACTTCTGACTAAACCGCAATTGCTTTCTAAAAACTTATGATTTGTGTGTCAAGGTCACTCAAACTGAGCGGGCATGGAAAATTTGTTCTTTATCTTTCAACAAATTGAATTACCGATTTCTAGAAAGGTCAAGTTATTTGATTCACTAGTTGGATCAGTGTTAAACTTTTGCTCAGAAATATGGGGAACCCATAATGAACCCATAATGCAAACGATATTGAAAAAATTCATTTGAAATTCTTAAGGCGTTTACTGGGCGTGAAGAAATCAACAAACATGTCTGCCCTTTACGGAGAAATGGGCAGAGTACCTCTAAGTATCATTCGAAAAGTAACAATATTAAAATACTGGCGAAAACTATTGT
The DNA here is from genome assembly GCA_022818135.1 of Saxidomus purpurata. Classification (NCBI taxonomy): domain Eukaryota; kingdom Metazoa; phylum Mollusca; class Bivalvia; order Venerida; family Veneridae; genus Saxidomus; species Saxidomus purpurata. The sequence continues at coordinate 55,176 of JAFMSR010000210.1, read as the reverse complement.
CTCAAGATGACTCATCATTAACTTTTAGGATATACACATCATTAAAAAATGATGCAGACAATCATTTAACATATAAGAGTAAAAACTGGGCTTCAGTTGTAAAACATATACTAGAAGAGCACGGATTTGGATATGTCTGGCAAGAACAGACTCTGGATACATGTACGCTTGCACATATAAAACAAAGAATTTACGATAACTACTATCAGTCATGTTTTGCAGAGATAAATAATTCTTCAAGATTACAAAGTTATAGTCTCATAAAACATAATTTAGAACGCGAAAAATATTTAGATTGCGTACACGAAAGAAAATTCATGATCTCTATGGCTAGATTTAGAGTATCTTCTCATCAACTTTTTATAGAAACTGGAAGGTATACTAATGTACCGCGAAAACAACGTCTTTGTAAATCGTGTAGTATGAATCAAATCGAAACAGAGTATCATTTTTTATTAGTATGTCCAAAATTTAGAGAACTTAGAAAAAAATATTTTAAAAATTATTTTTGTAACTGGCCAACTATAAACAAGTTCAAACTATTGTTGAATTCCAACTCAAAAACAGTAATAAGTAATGTTTCAAAATATATTTATTTTGCAAATAAGGAAAGAATCTCTTAAAACTTTGATTTTTTATATATTTTTTGGAATATCTACATGACGTAAAATACAAATAACTCTCATGTAACCTACTTTTTCTGTATTTCCCTTTGACCTCTTCAGAAATAGTGTACCTTTTTTTCTATGTCTTGTCTCAGTATGTGCATTGTATGCTATAAACATTGTAATAATGTTTTATGCAATAAAGATATTGGTATTGGTATTGGTTTTGAAGAAAGTTTTTGAAAAACTCAATGACAGGAATGTCTTTTAAAAAAACTGGTATCCACTCCATTTTCTAAAAGAGCATTTTTCACTTTTTCACAATATGCTGTCAGGTTGTTAGATACAAGCTCCGAGCATTCACAATAACCGATTGAATCCTACTAAAGGAAACGTTGTGATCAACTTGCAACGATAGTAAAAACTTATGATCATTGAATGTTTGGTCTAAATTCTGAGCACTCAGTTCATATGCCGAATTGTCTATAATTTCATCTAGATCACCATTATTACAATCAATATCTTTGTGCTTCCTACATACATGCATTTTATAAGCGTTCCAGCTTTTACTAGAGTATTGACAATCATCAACAAAACAAATAACAATAAAATTTGAATCATTCTTGTGAAGTCTGATAATATGACTGGTATAAGACTGATGACTTGCACAACTGAACTGACACACTGAGCAAAAAAAATTGCCATAGTAAAATATGAAACCTCCGCCATAGTTAATTCATTTATATCTGTGACGAAACCAGGGCTAGCACACGTACACGTAGCAGCCAAACAGAGGCCAACCCCGACTCCAGTCTACCTACCTATTGTTTTAGTGGGTGGGGTAAATAAACACCTAAATATAATTACCAACTATACAGTAGGATGGGCGCAGGAAACCATTTTAACGGATGTTTTGAAGTTGTGATTAATTTAAGCGATTGTATCATTATCATCACCTATTTACAAAATAACACTAACTTCGTGTTAAATCTGCCCCGGGAAAACTTTGCCTTCTTTGCGCTCCTTATTTTTAGTTTTGGCGACAAGGGTTTGAAATTGTAGTCAAAATATTTAAAAGTTCCTATATTTTCCTAGTGTTATATTTTGTTGAAAATTAACATCATTTTTAATAATTTATTCGATTTTCTCTTGAAACATTTGAAAACGTATAATCCACTCTATTGTAATGTGGCCATGTCGTTTAGAGATTATACAGTTTTCCAGAACATACTATGAACACCAAGTGTAACGATATGTGACATGCAGACTTGGAATTCTTAAAAAGTCTAATGAAAATGCTGGAACTGAAATTATATCGTATTCTGTTTTTAACTACTTGATTTGTTTGCTTTCTTGTACCGTAAAATATATTTCTTAAATGTCGAACTATGAACACTGGCGTTTTAGATATAAACACCACAGTTTAATATATAGATATTTGCACACATCCAAAACACTTGCGTGATAAGGCGACGCGTGAGGGTTCCCTTATGCAGGCGTCACACTGTCCCGAAATTGACAACAGATGGCCATACGAATATGGAATTTTGAATTTTGCGCAAAGGTGGCCCCAAACTTGGTCAACAGCCAATCAACAGCCGAAGCAAGTACGATGCCTACAGAAGGTCACATGATGGTATCCGAACCACACACGAAGGCAACACGAAGATGTGAATTTTTATTTAGTAGTTATAACACGCAGGACACACGAAGGCCACACGATGGCTACACGAAAGTATGCCATTCTGCAGGAACTGAATTGTGATTAATTGTGATTGAAGCTTTGGGAGTTACACACGCACTGTAGAATTGCTCAGTACTGACTGGGGAAGATGCTCTGAGGCTGGCCTTTTATATGTCTACGTTACAATGGCACATGGGAAACGCTTGAGCTACTCGTCTTCGCCGGCACCGTGGTCCAATCTCAATGTCATCGTACTATAATACGATGTCTACATGGCGGCATTGCGAGGGCTTCACGTAGTCATGTTGCCTTCCTAAGATAATCGGGCAGCTTCTTGTTTCCTTCGTATTGTCTTCGTGAGGCGAAAAATGCCCGATGGCATCGATGATCACACGAAGTAAAGACGATGATGACACGATTTGACAAGATGCCCTCACGATGGCCTTACGAAGGGCAAAGTGGACACACGAATTCAACACGAACATGAACCTTCACAAGGTCTTTCGGCAATTTTTTGGCAAGCTAAAAATTTTGAAACAGTGTAGGTGTTGTTCATGCAAACTTTTATAGTGATACGATTTGAAAGCTGCAAAATACTTTATCAGTTAATTGTCTGACTTTCTTAACGTTTTAATACAGTCAACCCTGTGAACAAAGACCACTGTTGGGAAGCTACAGATGTCGTCTTTGTTTACAGGTGGTCTTTATTCACAGGTGTGTCTACTATTTATGAATAATGCACGGTGATCTCTCTGCTGGACTTTATTCGCAGGGTTGTCTCTATTCGGAGATGGTCTTTAACACAGGTTTGACTGTATATGGTCATCTTGTATAACATTGTTCTTCATCTTTTTATGGTCCTGTCGTATTAAAAATGAAGGTTATTTTTTTGCAAGGAGTACATGTATAGAAAAATAAATTATGCTTAAAAGCATTAGGATATACTAGGACTATGTACATTGTGCGTTTGAGTGTCTGTCCGTCTATCCACATTTAAGATATATTTTCGTTTTCGCATTTTAACATTGTCAATAGTGACAGGATTTGAAATAACTTGGCAATATGTGCAACACACTGAGACACCGTTAGTCGTCCTTCTGACTTGAATTTCATATTGGCACTTGAAAGCGAAAGATCACAGTGTTGATCCTACAGCTTTGAACTCTGAGGGCATCTGTGACTCGAAGCAGCTATTTATAGCTTAAGAAACAGGGGAGCGTAGAAATTCCTTTGTTTATTATAATTGTATTAATTTTTGTCTCTATGAACAGATAACCTGCACATACTTTTAGATTAATGAAATACCAACACGCCAATGTGTTTTGCTTGGAATATTATAGCATTAACAAGCAATTGCCACGAGTAAAGAAATGCAAAACCGTTTAAATTATCAATTTCAGTTGGAAACGGCCTTTGTACAAATAAATACTGTATTGTTTATAAGCATGCTATTCTTACATCTGATACCTCCTTGGTCAGGGTGGTAGGTGTATAGTGAGTGCAAACTTGGTTTAAGTGAGAAAATGAGAGCAAATTTTAAAAAAGTGTCTTTTAACGAGGTCAAGCGCATTTATACCAGGGTAAGTCCTTTTCTTTACGCTATTAAAATTATACGAATACGCCGTTAGCCAAGGGTTATATCTAATCTTCACTCGGACCTTTGTTTTCACCCGCAATGATTCGAAGTTTTGAAGTTATTGAAGGTTGAATCTGGTATGGTTGAAACTTTCACGAATGGAAACCGCAAGTGACCGGGCCATTTTTCAAAATTGTCACCCAAATCGATACATGTTGAGGCCAGAGATCGCTTGTTTTACAAGAAAATAAATAGGAAATATTTACCTGCACTTCACTGTGATCACGAGTGCTTTCATACTCAAATACCTTCGTTTAAACACATTTTGGCGACAAACGTTATACTTCAATACTTTTTAAAGACAAACTTGTCACACGCACTTCACTAAGTATACACCAAGAAAGAAGTGGCCTTTTCAAATGAATGGAATGAACTGAATATCTTTTAACTCAGTCACTATATACCTACCCCTCTGTTGATAATACCGTGAAATATCAGGCTCATTAGCCCATGATTGACGAAGATAGAAACGTTAAACTTAAACGTATGAGAAAAAGTGGCTAAGTGGAACGACGGAGCATGTTTTGAACGGCTAACTGAGAACCTGGAGCAGCCTCAAAACGCGGAGTTCTATTCAATGAATTGTTTGTTCGACTAAACATTGTTATTTTAAATTGATATTTCGCATAATGTTGTCAGTTTCTATGAATAAATACTTTTGTAAAAAAGATTACTCTGTTTAAATGTGTAGAAAAGCAGGACACTGTCTACATTATGATTTGCAAACATTGCACCCATTAAACGCGTGTATGTAATTTCATTTACTGTCACTCAAACTAAACGAACTGGGTCACATTTCTGGTCGAAAAGCTTAACGGACGCAACATTAAAGATATCATAGGGTGTAAATACGTGTACAAATTCATTACAGAGTTTCAGTCTTACGTAAGTATTTCCGCGGCGTCCTGTTCACAACTGATGCAAAGTATGTTTGTGAAAAACATGTGGAAATAATTATTTATGTTTTCCCCAAGATTGTACGGCCGGTGTGACCACACGTGATGTTTATTAGTAAATGTACAACTGTTTTATTTTGTGTCATCCTCTGTTCTAGAAAAAAATGCCACATTTTGAGCTAAGCTTTGTGTTCACGTCATGTCTAAACCTCTTAATTAGTACGTGTATGAGTTTGCCCATCACCTAGTTTTACAACGCATTATTTTCAGGAACTTATATAATACGAATTTCCTTGGAGAGCTTAGAGAGAATTTCATGGTATTAACAAGTTTCGGTTATGTATATATTCACATAGTAATTGTACTGTTTGTACGCTGGAACCATTAGTTTACTTCAAATGGCCAGACGCGGAATTGCCGTGGTCAATTTATCTTATTTATTCTTTATTCCCCCGGACGAATGCGGAGGGATTTGTTTTGGCGTCTGTCCGTCACACTCTTCCATGCGGAGCCACACCTTGGTACATGTATGTATACATGTATGTGTATTGGAATGAGGCACAGGTGCAACAATCCACTTATTTATAGCAGATCGATGGCATGTTTGACGTCAATTTTACCACCTATATTTTGTAAGACTGTACGTCATCACAAAATACCGTCACAGATGTCACAGATGTCACAGAAAGTGTTCATTCACATTGTCATGGATACTTCTCAATATAAAAGGCTAACGCTTTTATCATGTTCTTGTAAAATTTAGATCAGCCTAAAAGGTTAAATATGCCCATTAATTAGTACTTATAACGTAGGTATAGTAGTCCAAAGTTAAACGAGTGATGTGATAGTGGGCCTGTTATTTACCCGAGGGCATTTGTATTGGCATTCACGGTCTTTCAATTTTATGATAGCTCTTCCTGTTTTATAATTTCGGGTAGTTAATGAGTAGAAATCCGTTAAAAATGTTGGTGAACTCGTTTTACGGCACCGCGGGGGGGGGGGGGTTTGGGGGGGGGGGGGGGGGGGTTTTTTGGGGGGGGGGGGGAATTTTTGTTTTTGGTTTTTTGGGGGGGTGGGGGGGGGGGGGGTTTTTGGGGGGGGGGGGGGGGGGGGGGGGGGGGGGGGTTTAGGGGAATTAATAATATATAACGCATTATTATATTTATTTCGTATAAATGTAGTATGGTGCGCGATATACGTTTGCACGTCGCGCACGTAAAAAAAAAAAAAAAAACCCAGTCAAAAGCGACTATATTTCCGGGCATGTGGCCAATTGAAGGGGGTTTTAAAAAATAGGGGGGGGTTTTTTTTATTGAAGAAAAAAAAAAAAAGAAAATTTTTCTGTTAGGCCGAGATGGTTGACGAATTATTATTTTGACAGATATTTTAGGTATATAAAACCCCATATCACGTCAAAAAACAAATAACAATTTTATTACTCTTCCCTTTCTTAAATATTGAAAGATTCCTTTTATGTTTTATTTATTTAATGAGTGAACGTAACATCACCATCGTATCCCCTTACGATACTCAATGTTACTGCGTGACGTCACAAATCAGCACGGACTTATACATTGACGTAGTGTACGCGGCGAACAAGCTCACGTTCAGCATGGGGTACAGTAACGGGGTTATGTCAAGTGTATATTACCGACTTGTCCGTAAATATCAATATCTATTTACGGATCGTTGACCAATCAGAGGACCGCAAATTTAATAGAAGGGTAATAAATGTTTATATTGCGTGTGTAACGCTGTATAATTTGGTAGCGTATAATTTCACATTTACAGATAAAATTCACAGGAATTCATACTTGCAATTTGACTATTAGTTCTAAACAAGAGGTGTTTGTAAAACATGTATGCCCCCTTTGATGCAATCAGTAATGTGGAAAAAAGTTGAACTATCCAGGAACCCGTTTTTAAAGTAAAAGTAACTGTGAAGAAACAAATCGTTTTAGGCCTTAACAAAATACAATGTTTTTTTAAAACGAAAAGAAATGAATTGTTGACCATCACAATTTAAAAAACAATATTTGGCCTTTCTGATATTTTCTACCTTCATTCCTCTCATGGCAGGGATAGGCCACCATACTTTTATACACAGAGGCGTAATGCCAACGTGAAACTTCGAGTTGTAGTATTGTTCGGGCTAAATATGGAACGAGGCCTGTATGTGTATGGTACTCAAGTCTCAAAATATAAGTTGTCAACTGTATGCTAGCGTATGATATTTACATCTTTTTATGTTAGTTTCATTAAGAATCTTTTTTTTTCACATAGTTGCATACGGAAGCCCAAAAGTGCCACTTTGTTGGGGTTTTTTTAATTGATTTTTTCAACATAACTACATATACTAACTTGAATATTCAATATACTAAGTTCAAAATTCAAGAAACTAAGTTGAAAATTCAACTTACGAAGTTGAAAATTCAATTTACTAAGTTGAATGTTCAAGATACTAAGTTAAATAGGTTGAAAATTCAAGAAAACTACTAAGTTGAAAATTCAAGATAGTAAGTTGAAAATTCAAGTTACTAAGTTGAAAATTCACCTTACTAAGTTGAATATTCAAGATACTTAGTTGAAAATTCAAGATACTAAGTTGAAAATTCAAGATAGTAAGTTGAATATTCAAGATACTAAGTTGAAAATTCAACTTACTAAGTTGAAAATTCAAGATACTAAGTTGAAAATTCAACTTACTATGTTGAAAATTCAACTTACTGATTTTCAACTTAGTATCTTGAATTTTCAAATTAGTAAGTTGAATATTCAACTTAGTAAGTTGAAAATTAGTATCATGAATATTCAACTAAGTATCTTGAATTTTCAACTAAGTATCTTGAATACTCAACTTAGGAAGTTGAATTTTCAACTTAGTATCTTGAATCTTGAATTTTTAACTTAGTTATGTTGAAAAAAATCAATTACAAAAAAACGAAGTGGCACTATTGGGCTTCCGTAGTTGCAAGTTACACAAGATGATACTTAATTATATTTCGTCAGTATTAACGTTAAAGAAGAATTGTGTAGATCTAATGCACGTTACAGAAAAACAAACTCAATAATCATTTTAAAAACATTACTTTACAGAACCGAATATATACATGTACTTCCGTGTTTACAATAAAGAGTATGTTTGCTTTAAAGCAAAGATTCTACAATATTATTATAAACGGAATTCCAAAAGAGCATCACATTTTATATAATTATAGAGCGTAACATTGACAAAAAATCTATCCTTTTTTCGACACAATTTATCCGATAGTTATTTCATTCTGATTTCGTGATTCTAATGAGCTAATTATAGAATAATAAACACGTTGACAGCTGTCAGACAGTGTTCGTCTGCTGCAAGTTGTGAATCTCCGACTATTAGAATGATCAAATGTCTTTATATTTATTATTCATTGGTAAGATTTTTTTCTAAACTTTTTTTTATTTAAAGAACGTATATTTACTATTGATATTTGTCGTATTGTTGAAATAACTCGCAAGCAGTAATGACTTTTGTGTACTGTAAATATAACATCACAAACTGATCAATTGTTGTATTTTTTTAATTTCAGATCTTCGAGACAATTTGATATCTTTCTACAGAGACCAGCATGGTACAATTTCAGTGTCGCCTTTAATAGAAGAAGAGACACCCGTTCTTGAATTTTATGTGATGCCTGAAATTTATTCTGTAAACGTACAGAGGACAGAAGCTGGTGTGAAAGAAGTAAAAACACCAGTTACACCATTTGGGAATGTATTCTATAAAGTAAACAAAAGCTGCCGTAAAATATATTTGACAGCAGATGCTGGACTTGGAAAGACTGCGTTTAGCAAGCGACTTGCTTTAACATGGTGTCACGCCAAAGAGCCGCTCACAGAGGAAGGACAGTTTTTCTCACAGGAAGAAATCCAAGCTATGCATGAATTTCGTTTCGTGTTTTTGCTGTTTTTACGTGATAGTTCAAATGAATGTGACATTGTTGACCTTATATGGACACAAGTTATGTCACAACTTCCGCCCCTGTATACACGTAAACATCTGGAAAATATCCTGTTTAAGGAAAGATGTCTAGTAATATTAGATGGTCTTGACGAATGGTGCCACCCATCTAATTCGTGCAGGCAAAAAACGAGTTCCATTCCACACCGAAAAGCTTGGGAACAAACTGCAGTCTTGACAACTACTAGACCATGGAAACTGAGCGTGAGTGGTCTGCATTCAAGTCAAATCGACCAGAAACTTGAACTTATGGGACTCAACCAGAATTCGGCAAACGCACTTAAAAAATCAGTGATTTCTCATTTGTGCGCTGACAAAAATGAATATGAAGTACAACAGGATGTAGAAGAGTTTACAAGAACTTTACAGGAAAAAGAAATATCAGATTTGGAAACTATTCCGCTTCTTCTAACGTACCTGCTTTTTTTGTGGTGCAACAGAATAGAACTAGGACAATCTCAATGTGATTTATACAGTCAGATTATAGAACTTTTGCTTTCAAGAACCGTGCAAAACTATCAAGAATTATCACCAAAGGTTGATCTTCACCAGGGCGATATCCCGCAATGTTTGAGCCAGCAAAAACATTGCACACAATTCTACTCACTTCTAAAAGACTTGGGACAATTAGCATATCAAACATTATTCAAGGAAACAAAAGTAGAAAACACGCTTGTATTTGACAGTTCCGTAGCCGAACTCTGCCTTAACAAAGACTGTTTAACTTTCTGCCTAAACACGGGAATCATAACACAAAGTAAAGTTCCAGGAACACTGTTACAACAGAAATCAAAAGTGTCATTTGCACATAAAACAGTGCAGGAATATTTCGCAGCATTATACATTCGCTCCACACCTGATCAAACCTCAGTGCCAGAAACAGTGCTATCAAAATGTACATGTGTCAAAGACATTCTAGAAATGTCGAAAATTCTCATATTTCTGAGTGGTTTCAATGTGAATGTGTCATCTTTGATTTCACGCGAGCTGATGAAAATTATAAATGAGGATGAAATAACGCGTGAATATAGAAGCAGTCTTGGTGGGTGGTTGCTGGGTTGGGTGTTTTGGGAGGCTGCGTTTTTGGTACGGGGGTGGTGTTTGTGGCATTCCCTGTGTTTTTTTGGTAGCGAGCGGGGCCCTTAAACAATTCCAGGACATGTGCATTTCATGTTGTAAGGAACTACAGCACGATACGGAAGTCAGTTTTTGTTTACAAGACGTGTTTATTGATAAAAGCTGTCAACAAGAACAATACCGTGAAAATCTCAAACAATTGACATCGAGAAATAAACAGAATATTAGATCACTTTATATTTACATGGATGACACACCCTACAGCAGTGCGCAGGAAGTTATTGAATATTTCGCACTCAGTGACCTGGAAAACATGGAGAAAATACACTACGATGGAGAATATAATGACCGCGATATTTTACCTATGTTAAAAAGGTCAGTTCAAAGTTTATCTTTATCGTGTAGTGAAAGTTCTTGGTCTGATTTACTGTATAAGAAAGTGACAAGTTTACAGAACTTAGAAGCCATAGAGATCAGCTGGTTTGAAATGAGCCACGAACAGTTGACATTGTTGTATGATTATATATCACATAGACATTGCATGCGCGAGATTGAGCTGTTGTGTTTAGAATGTTCTGATCACTGGGAGGATTCCTGTACTGGATGCAGCTTGGAGTTGTCTAAACATTCACAGCTAAGGAAGATATCACTGGACAGTATACCTGTGTCAGAATTGAACATTAATATGTCGTCGCTAGAGAAGTGTGAACTAGAGGGTTTATCTAACCCAGATCTTGTGTTGCGCTTTATAAATTGTGTTCCAGCAGACAGTAAAGTAAATACATTTATGTGCAGTGATCTAGAATCTTCTGCCGCCATTGAAACAATACAGCAAACATTACCTTTGTTAGTGCACGTGGAAAGCGTGGTGTTGTTTGACATCAATCTCGGTAACATAAACCTGTGCTCGTCTGAGATGGTAAATTTAGAACGGGTTCATTTGCGGTGGGTGACAATGCCAGCTTCATTACTACGTGCAATAGTTACCGTGCTACAACAACTTACACAAACAGTTACAGTACATATAAGGCGCTGTAATATAACACCAGAAAGTGAGTTTGTTACAGTGAAAGAAGAAATCAAACAATCGTCACAGTTTAGGGTCAGAGAGGACAGGAGGACGGGGGACGGGGGCAGGTTGGGAAAATATTCGTGTTTGAAACAATCAAAGATGGCGATTAAAAACAAACATTATTGACACACGACTCGGATGAACATATATACTCTTTGTGTTGGTTGAATGAATAACACGGCATATTGTTATACACGCGACATATGTGTTGATATAATTAATAACACGGCATATTGTAATACACGCGGCATATGTGTACATAATTAATAGATAACAATGTAAACAAGTCAGTGAATGATAAACTATTCTGGAATGGATTTAGGATGGATTAATTAACACGAATATAGTTTGCAGGTAAGTTTTATTTAATTTTATTGTTTTATTATTTTTATTAGATTCAGTTGTCAAATTGTTTATAAACTTGATTTACTTCTAGATTATTTCTTTAAAAAAAAACTTTTGATCTGGATCTGATAAAAGTGCACACTGCACGGTATCAATGACAATGTTGCAATTCAATCGTATCAATGTTTAAACTCCGTTACACGTCTGTCAGTCTGTCCGTACGTACGTAGATATATAGACTATGTCAATAAGATCTATTTCAATAAAATATTCAATGCCACTTGTCCTAAATCAGTTGTCAAAAATTGTTTTCTAATGGCAAGGAAGGGGAGATATGTTGATTGTAAAATTCATGTTGGAACAGTTGGATTTTCATCAAATTTTCAGGGAAGCATCAGTATAAAGTCTACAAATTACAATTAAAGGTGATACAGTCAAAGGGCAAAGGTCATAGGGGCCAAGGGGGCCTGAAACTTGAAACTGGTTGCTGTTTTTCAGCTCCAAGATCCATCCCAAACTTTTTTTGATGGATTTTCATCAAACTTTCAAGGAAGCATCAGACTGAGTATAAAATGTAGATGAGCATATTACAATTTGGGGTCATCAATTTAAAGGTCAAGGTCACAGGGGCCTGAAATGGGGAAAACTTATATGCACTTCATCTCCCAAACACCTTGTCAGAATTTTATCACACTTTCAAGAAGCATTTATCAGTATGAAGTCAGGAGTTGTGCATATTTCAATTTTGGTTATGGGTTCCGGGATCAAATGGTCAAAAGTCACAGGGGCCTGAAATCTGAAAATGGGAAAACTCTTTATACTATTTTATCTCTTAGTCCTATAAATAAGACCCCACAATTCTTATTTTCACTTTTCATGTTATTATTTTATTGTATTTTAAATTTTAGCTCACCTGAGCATGAAGTGCATATGGTGAGCCTTTAGGATGGTAAAATGTCTGGTGTCTGTCCGTCGCTCACATATTCTTCAAATGACATCTTTTCTGAAATACACTTGGCTAATGTTGATGAAACTTGGCAGGAATGTTCTTTGCCATGTAGAAAATTGTTCAGGGAACTCCATTCAATGGTTGTTATTGCAAAAAAAAAAACAATTCTCCAACTGCGATACTTAATACTTAACATCTACTTAAAAAAAAAAATTAATGCTAAAAATAATGACAACCCCACATCCTATCTCCTCGTCTGGAATATTTGATAAAATTTCAAAGATTAATTAGCATTCCTTATTATGGAAGTTCGTATCATCAATCACCAAAATCAGTGCTGGTATTTGAGTCAAACTTTAAATTAATAAAATAATAAATGCAATTTTAAGGAAAAATTAATTAACATGCATAATTATATCGAAAAAATTCTGCATTAAAGCTAGGGATGTAATTGATTAAAATTTTTGTATCGGTATACATCGATTTAGAAATATCGACGATACAGCGATATATTGATACATGGGCGTAAAAAAGTCACTGACTACATTTTCTACCAAATCTCTTGACTTTATTTGTACTAAACATATGGTTCTGGTCTATAATATATATCAACCCTTGCAGTGCTGAAATATTTTTGCCTGTGAGACCACATTTCATTAAATTATTATTCGTTAGAAAAACACGGAACTCTGGGTAGGGTGATTGTTTATATTCCGGTTGAGTTTTGATGGAATTTATGAATGTGAAACTGTAGATCATTGCATGGTAAAACATTATTCGATATACGATTTTTCAAAATGGCAATCGATATCGAATCGAAATTGTTTTATCGTTGATTTATCGATATCGTTTGAATCGATTACATCTCAAATTAAAGCACAAAATATCAACGAACATGTACATATAGGAATTTTGTAATAAATCTCTATTCACCCATTAATTGTATATCAGCAACTTTACATACTATACTGAATGTTTTACGGTACCGCAACATATTTTAAAACACTGATTTTACCGATAACGACACGATAACGACACATACAATACTTGTAAAAATTCTTAGAATTATTTATACTTTCGAAGTTATTTAGTTCGACACCATTTATAGGGAGAGCATGTCTTTAAAGCTGCTCGCTCTCAGATTTTGGTAAAAAAAATAAAGTTCTTCTGTATGAAAATAACATATTTTAGAACATATAGTCATATAAAAAGGTTCCAGTATATATTCCTGTAAAGACTATATATGTAGATTTGAAATAATAGGATTTCAAATAATAAACAAACGCTTTTGAAATTCTAACATAAACATATGAATTATAGTGTAGCGGTGCTGTAAAACCAGCATTTTAACTTAATTGATTTTTGCAAATTCCTACCTAGATTTTTACTTCTATTGTTGATTCTAGCCTTTAGTTTTATGTTGTATACAATGTATTAAATTTAAGTTTGTCATTTTAGAAAATTTTAGTTTTTTCAACTGCGAGACTGCTCAGAAAAGGAGTCTCATTAGACAGAACCCAGGATGGCTCTATTAATATGGGTGCATGCCACTTACAATAATAAACAAACTCTTCACTTATAAAGGGATAATAGTGAGCCAATTATATACTTTAGTAAGGAAGTTTTTTATAGAACTTCATTGGGATAGATAATTCTAAGGTACAAAACCACATTTCAGCGAAAGGTGTGCAAAATTTCAACAAAGCTTTATCGTTTACCATACTTAAGCCTTTTAAGCTCTGTTTCTGTACATTAAACAATACTAATGTCTCTGTTAATGTTTTGATAGATAGATAGATTGATTGATCGATAGAATGATTGATTGATTGATTGATAGATTGATTCTTCATTTATTTTTCAGTTAAACCATGATGTTCAGTGAGCATTGAAAGTTCCATTACTCTTGAGGCTTAGGTGGACAGCAACATCACTCATCACAGCCAACAGTGTGGTTCAATCTGTATTTAAATGCCAAGGAAATGTGTTACATGTATGTTGAGCATACACAGCTAAGGTATGTTCTTTTTTCCTTAAATTGGTGATTCTAGTGAAATTAAAGCTTAATTAATAAGATAATAATGACACCAATGGAAATCTTAAACAAATGGAAATCTTAAACCAAAATTAGGATGGTGTGGTGGTCAAGTGGATAGCACTCTGGACTACCAATCCAGAGGTTCCCTGGCTTGAATCTCGACCGGGGCACTGGAAACAGTTTCCCACCAATCTAGATATTAACTGGTTAGAAACCCACTGGTAGTCTCATGTGCATCCGCATGTAAAAGAACTATCATTAATTAATATATAATATTCTTGATATGAATTCTTGTAAATTGTAAATTAAGTATTGGTGTTCATGTGTATGACCATAAGATCTCGGATGAGTTTAATTAGGGGCTTGATCGGATTAGTTCTTCCAGAGTTTTGGCCCTAAGATTTAAAAAAAATGAAACATTTACCAATGTTTACACTCTAGCACCTTCATTTCTTCTTTAATCCTTATCATATTTACAGAAAATATGTATGGCCATAAGATCAAGGATGAGTTCAAATATAGACTTGATCAGATCAGTTCTTCCAGAGTTATGGCCCTTGATTTAGCAAAAATTGTAGTATATAACTGTGTTTACACTCTAGTACCTTCATTTTACACTTATCCTACCTTCATTTTACACTTATCCTAATCATATTTACGGAGAATGTGAATGACCATTAGATCTTGGATGAGTTCAATTATGGGCTTGGTTCTTTCAGAGTTATGGTCCTTGATTTAACAAAAATTGCTTTATTTAAATATTTTTACACTCTAGCACTTTCATTTCTTCTTTAATCCTAGATCATATTTACAGAGACTGTGTATGATCATAAGATCTCGGATGAGTTTAATTATGGGCTTGATCAAACTAGTTCTTTTAGAGTTATGGCACCAAGTCTTGTTTTAACAAAAGTTGCAATATTTAACTATGTTTACACTCTTAGTCTAAAAATAACTTAAATAAGCATGCACCTTAATTTCTTCACTAATTCTAATCAATGTTGATGAAACTTGGCAGGGCTGTTCCTTGCATGAAGCTCTACCAATATTGTTCAAAGAATTATTCCATGTAGATCTCTGGTTGCCATGGCAACAAATAGGTAAAACGTTAAAAATCTTTTCTGATAACAGAAGAAAAAATAAATTCATTTCTTCAGCTATAATTAAACAAATATCACTGCATGGGTATATTCTGTGATCTGTAGGGGGTCAGGATTATTCTGTTCCTATTGTTGAACCCAAACTAATTGGGATATTAGATTTCCATCTTTTACATCTAGTAATCCTCTCCTACAAGTAAATGTTAGCCGGTGTCTGCTTACAAACCTTCTCCTATTACCTTGAGTTAAATATATAAACATCAACCCTTTATCTAACGTGCAGATCATGATCAGTGGATCCTTGAGGTTTGGTCTGGCCAGATAGCTGGTAAATCTGATCACCTGCATATTGGGAAACAAAGTTTGTGGGTGTACAATGTAATTGTATAGGAGTTACCCTGTGGTCTGTCGGTCCATGGCATTTTTCCTGTCCAGAGCATTACTTGAAAACTACTGGTTGGAATTCAATACAATTTAATACAATGGTCAAGTACTATGAGATGCATGAAGTGCATTGTACAAGAACCATAACTCTATCTTGACTATTTACAGACTTATTGTCCATTGTTACTCTCCCTTGTCCGGAGCATTAATTAAACTTCTGGTTGGATTTCAGTACAACTTCATACAATGGTCATGCACTATGAAAGGAAGTGCAATGTACAAGAACCATAACTCTGTATTGACTCATTACATAGTTATTTCCAAGAACTATAACTCCATTTTAGTTTTTGTTTACAAGGAATTCTGTCACTAATTAGTTTTTCAGTTAACAGAGCAGTCTTGTGGGGGTATAAATCACATTTAGTGATGGGTCTAGTACTGTTTCAGATTTTGAATATATATCTGACTTTCGAGAACCCATGATTGATAATCTTATTTTAGTATTACAAGTAGTTCTTTTTACTAGAGAGACTGTCAAAAACCCATGTTTAAGTATACTATAACTTTTAAAGTTTTAACTTTCATAAATAACATTAAAGTAGTAAGTTCTGCAAAGAGCTTATAATTAGTTAAATATTTATTAGTATATGTCACTAGAAAAGTAACATAATCATTTTTGTATAAAATATATAATACATTTAAAAAAAATCAGTCAGCTTTCAAAGGCTTAGAGAAGGCAAAACTGTGCTTGTGTGGACTTCCCACCTGGTCTGACACCTAATTTTCAGTAGTTTTATTTTTTTAACCGCTCTATAGTTTGTGTTGCTTGTAATTTCAATAGCTAAATAAAAAAAATGAATATAATAAACATCTATCATTTAGTCAATTTATTCTGTTCTAAATCATGTAAATAGACTGGTTGTATGTTTGTAGTCATGGAGTACCATAGCTTAGTCCTGCCACTGCTGAGCTAGATCCTGCACTGTCATACATGTAGTTATTGAGGTTTTTGAAACACAACTCTACTCTCACATGTTAAATTTTCAGTGAGTGTACATTCCCCTTTATAAGTATAGAGTGTTGCTAAGCTCTTTCATATTGTTGCCATGATCAGTCTTCCATCAATTTATTAGCTACTGTTTACATGTATACTCTATAATCAAGTTCCCAGAATTATCTACTACATGTATAGTGTATGTATTACCCCTTCACAGTATCAGCAGAGTTATGTTCATGTATATACAAACAACTCCAATCTAGGAAATATGTAGTGTGTATCTAAATGCTGCAGCTTAGGTCTCATAGCTGACATTACTTATGTAAAATATGCCATCAGTTAATATGTAAATGGAATGTACATCATTCTTCTAGTTTTATAGTTGATATTTCGTTTATCTAATATTTACAAGGCATTTTCCTTAGTCTATATAGCTGACAACATTTGTATACTCTATGAACAAGTTCCCAGAATTATCTACTACATAAAGGCTTAGTGATGTGTCTTATCCAGGGTTCTGATTGGAAATACAACCACCACTGGATGCAGAGTTATGTCATGCAATTGGACCATTCCATTTTTCCATAGAGGGTCCAAAAGAATTTTGCAAATAAGTTTAAAGTCCCAGGATCTCACTGAATTTACTGATATCCTCTAACATAAATTTATTGATAGGATAATAACCATGTTCTATTCACACTTTAATAAACAATGTTAACAAAAATTATATGCATTTCTTTTGA
Organism: Saxidomus purpurata; assembly: GCA_022818135.1. Taxonomy (NCBI): domain Eukaryota; kingdom Metazoa; phylum Mollusca; class Bivalvia; order Venerida; family Veneridae; genus Saxidomus; species Saxidomus purpurata. Next base: position 37,650 of record JAFMSR010000210.1, on the reverse strand, counting down.
GAGATGTCAGAAAGCCTTTCTTATTTGTTGCAATAAATCATTGTAAAAATACCGTAATGTACTTATCAATTTAACATGCAAAGTTAGGAATGTTTTGGTTAACAAATTAATAAACGACATTTATGTCAGTGAGTATTAAGACATCTTTCTTCAAGTTGATAAAATGAGAGCTACTTGTAAAACCTGTGATCTTGGGACTTTAACCTGTTTTTGGCTGTTTATGTTTACTTAATTTTAATTAAAATAAACGGAACATTACTGTTGCAGACAATGCCAGCAATATCTATTATATTACTACCCCAATGTAGAATTACCCCCCACTCACCTTGACAGTCACTGGGGTACAGAATCTTAAAGAATGGTAGCAGTAACGTGACATATTTATGGAATTAATCTACATTGTCTGTGGTACATAAATGTTATATAGATCTTTATTCATCTTCCCTTCTTTAAGAATAATCTAAGGTTTCCAGAGGCACAATGTTCACTCTTGACTGAGCCATGAAAAGTGTTGCTTTTTCTGTTAAAACTTGGTCAACTTTAGGGGCCGGACAGTGGTCACAACTATAAATATTACAACATAACACTAAAAGCCCTGTTCCAAAAGCTTTATTCATTCAAAAACGCTGATATAAGCTTGTGGATCTTTGAAACTTATCGAATGTAATTTTGTAAAATTTTATTTCAGGCCAAGAAATATGTGTGTTTCGGTTTACAGGCCGACTAATGTTTTACTGTTAACCTCAAACTATTTTATAGAAAAATGATCAAAAAGGTTTTTTAGAGCACAAAAAGCAATAGATAAAAAGTATGATAATAAACTGCCAACCGTCACCGACCTAACTTTTTTTGGGCAAGGAGACACAAAACACATCTTTTTGTCTCTATCCTTACTTGATGATCAAGGTCTTATGTAGAATGTACTGAAACATTATAATTTAAGTGCCTATCACTGCTTTACATAGATATTTGACATTTTTTTACATCTTCTTCAGGTATACATGGTCTATGGAGATGTTCATGTTGCAGGGCGATCTAGCTTTATAAAGTATCACTGCTTTAAGATTTCTTTTACTGGATCCTGCGTTGTCACAAACAAAGATTCTGCCAGCTGTGAAGAAATGTAAATTTTAATGAATATAATTCTAAGGAAAGATGCTGAAATCACAACTTCCAACAAACACCAGAAATGGATGCTGCAAAGCAGTGTGTTCAAGAATCCAAAGTCAACGGTATCGTCCTAAATCTATTGTACTAAAAATGGAATACAGACTCTGAGAGCAAAGTGATTCCTGAAAAAAATTTTCTTATGATTTATGTACAAATAAGCCGCTTGTTACAAAACTGAAGTGTTACCGGTCTGTTCTGTATAAGTGTTTCTGAAACAATGCCGTTACGTTAGAAATGACTTGAATATGAAAGAAAGTTATATTTCACCATTGTTTAGATTGAATTTTATTTGCTATTTACTGATCAAAGTTTTCTTTATTTGGCAAGTACTGAGTATAGTCAAGCATGCTGTCTCACGGACAGAACCACAAGGCCCAGGGCTTAGATATTTTGAATACATAGCATTATGCAGTGGATCCCTATGAATTGTGTTCAAATCAGGGTAAAAAAGTCCCCCTTCTACTATTTTTGACCTTATGTTTTAGACAATGTAAGCCAGGTGAGCAATGTAGGGCCATCTTGGCTCTCTTGTTAAAAACTGTTTATATGAAGTGTGGTGTAAAGTGTTCACTTATGCAGAAAGGTTTTGGTGTATTCATTGTAAATATACATGTAGTAGAGTGATCTATGACATATTTTTATATTTTCATGTTTTTGAAACGAATTAACCCCGAAACGAAGTTTTGGGGGTATATAGGAGTCACCCGGTGGTTGGTCGGGCAGGCGGGCAGTCCGTTGCATTTTCCTTGTCCGGAGCATAACTTGAAAACTACTAGTTGGAATTCAATACAACTTCATACAATTGTCAAGCATATTAAGAGAAAGTGCAGTGTACAAGAACCATAACTCTATCTTCAGTAATTACAGAGTTATTGTCCTTTATTACTTTTCCTGAGCATGACTTGAAAACTACTAGTTGGAATTCAATACAACTTCATACAATGGTCTAGCACAATGAGAGGAAGTGCAGTGTACAAGAACCACAACTCTATCTTGAGTAATTACAGAGTTATTGCCCTTTGTTACTTTTCCTTGTCCGAAGCATAACTTGAAAACTACTGGTTGGAATTCAATACAACTTCATACAATGGTCTAGCACAATGAGAGAAAGTGCAGTGTATAAGAACCATAACTTACTTAGTAATTACAGAGTTATTGCCCTTTGTTACTTTTCCTTGTCCGGAGCATTACTTGAAAACTACTGGTTGGAATATAAGACAACTTCATACAATGGTCTAGCACAATAAGAGGAAGTGTACTGCACAAGAACCATACCTCTATCTTGACAATAACAGAGTTTTTGCCCTTTGTTACTTTTCCTTGTTCGAGCCTAACTTGAAAACTACTGGTTGAATTTCAATACAACTTCATACAATGGTCAAGTACATTAAGAGGAAGTGCAGTGCACAAAAAACCAGAACTCTTGACTCATTACAGAGTTATTGCCCTTTGTTACGTTTCCTTGTTTGGAGCTTAACTTGAAAACTACTGGTTGGAATTTAAAACAACTTCATACAATGGTCAAGCACAATGAGAGGAAGGCAGTGCAAAAGAACCATAACTCCATCTTGACTTGTTATAGAGTTATTGCCCTTTGTTACTTTTCCTTGTCCACATAGCTGAAAACTACTGGTTGGAATTTAATACAACTTCATACAATGGTCCAGCACAATGAGAGGAAGTGCAGTGTACAGAACATAACTCTATCTTAACAAATTACAAGTTATTGCCAAGAACAATACCTCTATTTTAGTGTTTTTTGCAAGGTATTCTGTTACGACAAACTTCCTCAGTTTATAAAAGCAGTCTTTCGAGGGTGTTAATCATATTTAGTGATAGGTCTAGTTTCTTTAAAAAACAGTACAACTGAAATTGTGAACTATCTTCAGTTGGCATCTTTTAGTCATCGCATACATTGCATATCACAGTAAACAGTGCTTTTGCAAATTTGTATTCTCTAAAAAAGTATGTCTGTTCCTAAGTTAGATAGGTACATGTGGTAATATTGAACTTCACTGTAAAGTCAGTTTTGCTTTTGATGGCATGCAAGTTTTGAACTTACTGTATAGTTGATACATGTAATTTTGTCAAAAGTGCAATGAAATGTTTAAAGAGTATTTTATAGATAGCTTGGTGTCATTGATGTCAAAATTATATGACAATTTATGAACTATGGTAACTGATACAGTGAAAATTTTCATAATTAGTAAAACTGTTCATCCGATACAGGGAGGCCCATCCTAATTATGCAGCACTTCAAATAAGTGAGGGTATATTGTGCTTTACACATGTCTGCAATCTGTCCAGTTGCCAGTAAACCAAACCTTTTTCACATCAATATTTTCAAGAATGTTTTTGCAAAAATCCTCAGGTTCTTTCTGCAGATTGTTCATGATCAGATTAATGGTAGGATTTTTTTATTCAGAAAGTCAAAGGTCAATATCACAGCAACCTTAAACTACAAAAATGGTTTCCATTCAATAACTTAAGAACTTATAGACCCAGGCTCCTAAGATAGGTTGCTTGTGATCAGTAGGTGGCACTGATTGATCTTTAGAACAAATTTCAAGGTCACAGACATATGTTATAGAAAGATAGGTCATTAGGTCAGCTCATAGAAAAACTACTGGACAGTTGTTTGACTTGTGTTTTCCACTTATTAACTCCAGAAGATTTAAAGCAAGGTTTCAAATCTGGTAGGACATTGACCATGGACAGTATTACAAACCTTGTTGTGTTGTGTTTCAGGTTAATGAGTTTATGGTCAAGGTCACAATGACCCTGCATTTTTACCCATTACTGCAAAATAACTAAAATTATTTTGTGGACATTATCTGGCCTGTATTTGTCAGAGTTATGGGCTCTATTTTAACGGCACTTGTTTACTCAGTTCATATGATATGTTTTAAACAAATGTATCCAAAAGATGAGAAAATTGGTATGGGTATGGTATCTTGTCTGGTTTTGATTTTTGGTCTTATCAGACTTGAAATGACAATGATGTGTGAAAGACCAGACATTTAGCAACCATTACCACACATTGATGCCCTTGGCCCTTTAGCAATCATTACCACACCTTGATGCCCGTTGGCTCCTTTAGCAACCATTAACACACCTTGATGCCCGTTGGCTCCTTTAGCAACCATTACCACACCTTGATGCCCGTTGGCTCCTTAAGCAACCATTACCACACCTTGAGCCCGTTGGCTCCTTTGCAACCATTACCACACCTTGAGCCCATGGCTCCTTTAGCAACCATTACCACACCTTGAGCCTTGGCCCTTTAGCAACCATTACCACACCTTAGCCCGTTGGCTCCTTTAGCAACCAGCGACTTCCCATAGCAATCAGTGACGTAGCAATAAATGACTCTGTTTTACAACATGTGACATCTTTAGGTAAGGGTGAGTGATTTAGGGCTATGATGGCCATCTTGTATGAAAGTTGTATCAATTCAGAGAACCTGTAAAAAGGTCAGACAAAGGAAACAGTTGCAAATGTATTTCAGATTTGTAAAATACATTGTACATGTATATAGTAAACTGTATCACTATAAAGAAACCTTAGGCTCGGATGTAAATATGTAAATACTTGAAAACTACCTATTTTGCTAGATAATTGTAAATATTTTGAGATTGCTTAGAATGTGTATTACAGAAACAAGAAAGCTTGTGAATACTTGTAAATGTAAAGTAAGACATGCTCGAAGAGTTGTAGTTGCATCTATAACAAAGTGATTGTTTAACCTAATAAGGTAAATGGTGATGAACAACTATTTAAATTCTCTTCAGTTTTGGATGCATAGAGACAGAGTACATGTATGATGTTCATTGGTTATTATTGAAAAATGTATATTAAGTTGATGCTTATGTATTTGTTTTCTGTAAATAGTTTCTTCTAGATATATTTTACAGTACGGGTATAACAATGTTGTGCAATAAATTCTTAAATGAGTGATGAGGATTAGATTTATTTTCATTTGTTTATTTCACTGCCATTGTAGTGTCTTGGTTATTATATCTTTTTGTATCTTCATTCAAAGTTTAATTCTGTTAAAATGCATTCCATATACTTACTAGAACATGTAATAAGAAGTATATGAGTGACAATAAAACATGTAGAGAGTATTGTATTTTCTATATTTTAAGAAACATTAACTTCCATAATTATACAAGGGACAATTTTGTTAAAAAATAAACACAATGAACTTTTGAGAGCAATTAAAAGGCACTGTTGGAAACATCAATTTTAAGTTCAATTGTTTTATGTATGGAATGAAACTTATTTTCCTTTGTCAAAAGACTGGGATGCATAAGACATTTTAAAAGTGTTTCGAAATTCTAAAAGTTTAAATTGCTATCAAAATAGATATTTTCCGTGGTTATTGTTACTTATATTCTAAGACTATATATACATGTTTGCTATAAGTATTTGCTTTTAATTAAGTTAAGGTACATGTTTATTGTAAAATGTATGCCAATGTGTGTATCTCTTATTGATAATAACAATGTCAAAATAAGTTTATTAAGACATGTTAACAACATGATTTTATTTAAAGTAAACAATTGTATGTGTTGTATAAATGGAATAATGTATATAGCAAAAATAAATATATTTTAAAACGTTTTATTTTGTCATTATTTCAATAAAGTTGTCTTCAACATTTGTGTTAGTAATAAATCCGGTACACTTTATGGAAAGATAGGTTTACTATCCACCTGTCTCTGGATGACAAATTTGTATCCCCACCCCCTCACGCCGAATTGGGAGGAGAAGTTATGATTGTTACCATGGATATCTGTCTAACCTTCGTTAATAGTTTCCGATCAATAACTGAAGAACTGTTGGTCCTTCATAGGCCATGACCCATGATAGACTTCTATCGATTTGGGGGTAGTAGAACAAAGGTCAAGGTCGCAGTGACATCTAATGCAACAATAGTTTCCAATCAATAACTGAAAAATGGTTGTTCCTAGGATCCTGTAGCTTGGTAGACTTATTGTTCATGGCAAATAGATGACCAAAGTACAGATTTTGAATTATGTTGGTGAAAGGTCAATGTCATAATGCTGTTCAATTAAATAACAGTTTCCGATCAATACCTGAATAATGCTTTGTCCTAGGACCATCAAACGTCGTAGGCATATTGGTGATACAATTATATCACAGCAGAAACTAGGCCGGTGCAATTAACGGTATGCAGAACAGTTATATTTTCATATGGTCCTGAATTAGAAAATCTGAATATTACAGTAAACATATCAGCATATGAAGATAATGTGTATCTAAGATAAAAAATTCTTGTATCACGTCAGACAAAAAATAACATCTGGCCTGACAAAATCGTGCAGTATTGTGCCGTGCGTTTGTAAGGGCAATCAAACAGTTGAGCAGTACTTTTCTATGTTATGATAGGTTAAAGGTCAAACCCTTTTTAGACAAAATAATAAGAAATATGCAGCTTTGACGTTTAATTAGTGTACTATAGATGCAATACTCTTAAAAATAGGTTTAAGTAATGCACAGAATATGCTGAAAAAGACCAGGATGAATTACGCGATACACTCACACAAAGACAAACTAATGCATAAATTCGAAAGCTAGTTATATTCTCTACCATTTCATAAATATAAATTAAATACGTTTTGGCAGTGCAAGTAAATCGAAAACAATTTCTCGGCTGAGTCAATGACCACAACTGTACTTCTACAAGATACCTTCACAAACACAACACCAAACTTACTGTTTCATAAAACTTCCGTTTTACTAAATGCTTTTTGTTTATGACCGTGACACAAGATTCGTACGAACATCCGTATATTCAGACGGACATGGTGCATTTTCCCATTCGATCTGCCTTGGCTCTTTTCTTACAGCCTTATAAGTAATTCAATCCCGTAATCATAACTTGACTTCATAATTATCATGACACGTACTTGTAAACAAACATACAACCATCTTTCTGGACAGACGGAAAACTGTCAAAAACTGCAAACTCCTGAATGGTGTGCCCTAAAATAAACTACTCTACAATATCAATTTATTGATGACAAGCTTAGTTTTGTTCATTTTGTAAAAAAAGAAATAGTATGATTGTTTTCTTGTAAACAAATGTAATGTATACGAACGTTTATACTAGTACATGTATGTATACAATAAAAAGGTGATTTAATTAACAAAATTACAGGCACCTCAAAAAGAAACCTTTTGCAACACGCGTCACACTAATATGAGGAACAGCTTTCTTTTAATGTTTCAAAATGAATAAGCCGAAAAATAAACTGAATTGATATTATAATGGAACAAAACAGAAATCTAAGACTTTAATTAATGGGAATTGGCAAGGCAATCGAGATATTATTAAAAGTATTAAAGTTGCTCATACAAATCTTATCATGAAGATTAGCAGAGGTGATTCAGATTTTTATCTGTAATTTTGTAGATACTATATAGTTTTTGAGCAGATATCAGGGCATTGAAAAGCTATATTGTTCACTAGATCGGACTATATTTTCAGAATAGAACTAAGAAATGAATAATTAAATATTTAAAAACTAATTTACTTTCTAGTACATTATATACTGACTTTTGGGTATTTATTATTACCAAATTGCATTAGTGAAAATCTTGATTAAATAGCTGATAGTTTTGATGTTGTCAGATGTTAATCTAGTGGAACATATATAGCTTTTACTGTGATATAATAGAATAGTCTGTGATAGGTTGATCAACAGCCTCTTTCTTATATATGAATGGCTATGTACAATTTGATAGATAAAATGTATTTTAACATGATTTTATATGCTGAATGTTGTACATGGAAGAGACATAAATAAATAAACTACAAATTCAATTAAATTGGTTCTTTTCAACAAATTTTGATTTTGTGACAAACAAGCCGGCAATGGATATTCTTCACCAATTTGAAAGCAAAGGCAAACAATTGTTTAACTGTATCAACAGCCCAATGTAGGCTTTAGTATATTGTGAAAGTAGTTAATTTTTCTAAGGATCAGCTAATTGACATTTACACCTGAATACCTTTCATACAGTTCAGACAACATTATGTATACTCAATTATCACTGTATATACAGACAATAGTACAGAATAATTTATCAGGATGTTCTATCACTTTTATTTGGACATATATTAAAAATTTTGAACACATGTTATGTCAGTAATTGGTAATAAGAGTATGTACCAATTTCATTGTCAGCTGCACTGTTGACAAATCAATGCATTTTTAGACAATGCTAAAATAATTCAACATAATGCATGCCCCTTCTTATAATTGATTCCTTTTCTGGCAAGTGTGAATGTTTCCTCATATGTAATTGTAGACCATCTTTTTTGTGGGTAATATATGCACAAAATGCACACATTATCAGTATTTATGACAAGACATAACAAAGATTTCATTGCCAGCTACTCTCTTTATTCTCACAAAATCTTATTGAAAAACAGAATTCAATATGAAACCTCTGCAAATCTTTTTTTCAATTATACTCATATACTTCCAAGAAAACCTTTATGTTAAGCAAGAGTGCTAAACCGTCACAAAATACGCCCATCAAAGGCATTACTCAGTATCTGGCAGTTCATAGGTTTTGTAAAACCGGTTTCAACTATAAAGAGGAAAAGGCTAAGTCACCTGTTTGAACTATAGAGAGGACAAGGCTAATCATTTTTTGGTAATTCAAGGGCCATAATCCAAAAGTGCCTTAGGCGATTTTGCTGGTTATCAAAATTGGCCTAGACATTATGCCCACAAACATTTTCAGCAAGTTTAGTGAGGATCGGATGAAAACTGTTCGACGTAGAGAGCAGACAAGGCTAATTTTGGATAACTCAAGGCCCATAATCCAAAAGTACCTACGGTGATTTTATGGTTATTGAACTTGGCTAAGACATTATGCCCTGTTTGACTTAGATAGCAGATGTGTCGAACCTGCCAGCCTGCCACAGGTGTTCCCATAATACTTCCCTTTGGGCGTATAAATATTTGACACTGAAAGAGAGTAAAAATTAAGTTTTTGCAAACCAAATTTCAGCCTTCCATTTACTTATTATAAAAGAATGCTAGAACTATCACTGGAATGAGGTGAAAAATTCCCATGTAGTACCTGCTGGACCTAAATGAGGTGAAAAATTTACCTGCTGAAGCCAATTTGAGCAACAGGGTTCATATTGTATTATTTTATTGTCCCTGAATAATCATGAATTCCCTTTCTATTATCATTATATATTACGACATATGTATGCACCTGTAATTTATGCTACAATTTTTAAATCTAAAACCATGATCATTCGATTTCCACATTCTTTTGTATCAAAACAAAAAGGTACTGGTATATTGTATTAATTTCAGTTAAAGACATTTCTTTTTGCTCTTAAAGGTCTCACAATGATACTAAAACACAGCGAATAAAAATAAAAAAGGGAATGTAAAATATGGCAAAACTAAATCAAGATTAGTATGTTCCCTTATAGCCATGCCCTCCTGAAAACAAGTCTTTTAATTAACATGTTTTAAGCAATCTTCAAACATATATTTTACATAGTTCTGCAAACTTTCGTGAAGTTTAACTTAACTTAAGTCAATAGTAACAATTCTATATCCTTGATTAAAGTGTGATCTTAAAGAAGAGGACAATAGCATTGCAGGCAACCCATCTTCCTTTGGTGCTTTAATATTCTTAATACCTTAGACTGAAACCCAGTGAACTGTAACAAAGGTAGGACTGAAACATAATCTCTAAACAAAAATATGGTACAATTACTACATGCCTCCTGAAACATAAACAAGTTTTCCCTAAATAAGCTTATTAAATCAGTGGCCCCCGGGCAGGGTCAATTTTGACCCAAGGTCATGATTTGAATAATCTTGGTAGAGGTCCTCTAGGCAATGCTACATGCTAAATATCTAAGCTATTTATCTAAGCTCTAGAAGATCTAGGGTTAATTTTGACTTGGGGGTCATGAATTGAACAATCTTAGTAGAGTTCCACTAAGCAATGCTATAAGCTAAATATCTAAGCTCTAGGCCTTGTGGTTTCAGAGAAGAAGAATTTTAAAGTTTCCTTCTACAAGCATATGTAAAATCAAGTGACCCCCAATCAGGGTCAATTTCAACTTGGGGGGGGGGTCATGAATTGAACAATCTTAGTAGAGTTCCACTAGGCAATGCTACAAGCTAAATATCTAAGCTCTAGGCCTTGTGGTTTCAGAGAAGAATTTTAAAGTTTCCTTCTTCAAGCCTATGTAAAATCAATTATCTAAGCTCTATGCCATTCTCTTTTTGAGAAGAAGATTTTTAAAGTTTTACCTTTCATTTGCCATGGAAACCAGAGCTCTGGATGAAATGAAATTATTTGAACAACTATGATGGAGCTTCATGCAAAGAACATCTCTGCCAAGTTTCATCAACACTGGCCCAGTTGTTTTAAGAGAAGATGTCGTTTGAAGGAAAATGTGAACGGACACCATACGGTGAGTGATCCTAATAGCTCACTCTGGCACTATGTGCCAGGTGAGCTAAAAAAACTTTTAACCATAATCAATGATTTAAGGAAATCATTTTAAAAACAGAACCACTTCCTGGCAAAAGAGATTCACAAGATAAGGTTGGACACTAGCATAATTTAACATAACCAAGAGGCCCAAATGGGCTAGAATCACTTTTCTAGACTGTTCTGTGAAAATCCAGTGAACATCATTAGCAATTTCTGACATTTTCTATTGATCTCATTCAGTTCAACACCACTAGAAGTCTAGCTAAAGTATGCTTAAAACTAGGCAGTCACTTTCAACGACAAATGCTTCTAAACCGTATAAAGTATTAATCCTGCAGATTGTCAGCAACTGAAAACACTACAGAGCCTTAATCACTTTTTTAGTTTTTTTCATATCACTCTGAGCCATGGCCCAGACCTGATGCTTTATTTTTTTCCATGGCAAATCTTTTAACATATGATTTTTTCTGCACAGCTGATATTTCTTGTTTCCTGGGAGGTTTTCTTGAACGCACTGATGATGTCACTAGAGGCTTCAGGAGTAGTTTCTCATCTTCAGACCAAATCTTTCGTTCAATGACTCCTGAAGTATAGCAAAAAACAAATTTACAAGAGCTGTCTAATGATGACAGCACGCTTGACTATTTGAAGGCTTGTCAGTAAAATGTTTTGTTTTTTTGTGTGTAAGAATTGGAATATTTTGCAAGTGTGTAAGAATTAAGGACAAAAATTATAAACTGGATGGGTGCTCAGTAGAAGACATGTGTCACTCTCTTATAATTATGTGTGTGGGGGGGAGGGTGGGGGGGGGCACAAAAGGGGCATAACTATGAAAATATGGTTAACAGAGTTATGTGACTGCAGTTGTCTATATTGCCATCAGAAAAAAGTATGCCATGTTAAAGTAAATATGTTTGATGGTATAGAAGATATTAGCATGTATAAAAAAAAAACTTTAACCAATGCAGACGCCGACGCCGGGGTAAGTGCAATAGTCCTCATTATTCTTCAAATAGTCGAACTTATAAAAACAATAATTGGCAAGTTACCCAAAGGGTCATAATCCAGAAGCATCCAAAGTGAATAAGTCTTAAATAGTTTTACATATTAATTTTAGTTGATTTTTCTAGACGTTTTAATTTCTACAATAATCAACAATTGTCTAAGATTATTTCATCTTTATAAACTAAAATTGTTGAAAATTTCATGAAGTTTCTCAGTGAGCACTCTTCGTATGATTCTATATTATTTTCTTAGAGATATTGTTAATATTAAGAAACACCTCAAGATTGGACATATGATGCAACAAGAAAACAACCTCAGAACTGCACAACATGCTCGACTGTCATGTAACACTGATATGGATAAAGATGCTGTTAAAAGGAGGCACACTATACATAAGAAATGACACATTACTTCAATTTTATGACAAAGTAAATATGAAGAAATCAATCCTGTATCATAAAGCTATCCAGACTTGCTCATCAACAACCAGTAAATGAATGTCCATTTTTAGATTTTATCTGACTGAAAAGTTATAAAACAAGACGTTCATGACAGCACTGTCAGGGTGATCTAAAATTATCCAGTCTTGTTTTGTGAATGAAAACTGTTCCGCTGCAAACATCTGCAGCAGTGTTTTATTTTCACTAGTAATCCCACTGATTTATGTTAAACAAACAATATCACAAAGAAGTTAACCAAAGGCTCAGAAAATGTCTCATTTTTTCACATTTTGCAATAAACCACTAGATTAAATGCTCAGTCTTTTACCAGTAGCATCACATTACCTTTCTTACTTTTAATGGTTTTCTTTGACCTACATCTAGATTCATTTTCAGATAAAACATAATCTTCATCACTCTCTTCTTCTCCTGTAAAGTCAAAGTATAAAAAGTCTGTGATCATAAAGTCATCAATATTTGCTTCTACTTTGCTTTGTCAATATCAGATTGCTGTAATTTGACTTGGGCTGAAATTGATATACATGTCTAATGATGAAGCTAACTCGACTAAAACTTCTGCATCCTTTTCAGAAAAAGAATCAGGTAATCTCTTGAAATTTAAAAAAAATAAATTTCACTATCAGCTTCATCAACACCTAAATTTAATTTTCAATCATGTATAATTATATTCAATGTGATAGCTCTGTATATAAGAAGCAAGTATTAATAAGGTTTTCTTTATCAGAAAAGGAAACTCTTCTATTTAAAACTCTGTCCTGTACAAAATAATTATCTATTCCAGAAAAAACCCTCGGTGAACATAGATATTCAGCAACAGGTTCAGACAAGATTCTGATGCATCTACTAGTACCTTAATGGAGGTAAAGGAAAAACACAAACAATTTTAAGTAACATATTGTTACTAACAAATGCAGGTTACATTGCATTGATATTATACTTGACTGAAATACATACCATTTTCTATATAACTTGGATCGCTGTCTGAATCTTCAATATCCTCAAAGTTGTACAGATTTGGAATGTGGGATTTTCTTCTTACCATTTTCTGTATTTAAGAAAAAATGACTAAGATTTTTATACATATGAAGTGATCAACAATTCAATTTAGAAATATAATGTACAAATAATTCATACACCCTCCAGTGCAAGTTAATGGATGGTGTCTTTCATTGTAGATGGGGCAAGACTTGATGATTATGCACCTTGACATATTAAATAATACAAATTTTAAAAACATGTCAACAAATTTCAAAAGGTAAAGCAGCAGATACAGGTTTTGAACTCTTAAGTGGGACCATACGCCTTCATTATGTATAAACATTTGACCTGACACATGAAAATATTTCAAAGAATTTCATGAGATACAGTCCTATAACTTTTATTCCCAGGTGAGTTAAAAACTAGAATTCTTGTATTGATTGTAACATGTGCAAATATCAAATTATAAGAAATAAACACTGTGTAATATTTTATGAGGGCATTTACAAAGCATCGAACAGTTAGTATGATCATCTCTTTTACTTTTTATTGCAAAATTTGCTTATTTCTTTCTTTGTTTAACTGACAAATGTAAGAATGTATGATTCCGCTCAGACTTGCTTGAAAATTTAAACAACCTAACAACTATGACTTTGTCAATATGAATGAAAACTGTCCCTTGTGATAGTAAAAAACTATGAAAGCAGCACGTAACATTTAATCTCAACCTGGCACAGTTTTATGCAGATGTACTAACATACAACAATGTGCATTATCCCTACATTATAAATTCAAAATTACCTCTAGGCTGCTTTTCTATAGATGGTCCTTCCTGTACTTGCTCTACATGTTCTTGTTCTGCATTGCTCTGAACCAACAGCAGTAGTAAGACCTGTCACAAAAAGAGCATCAATTACTCTGTACAACAGTAAAGACCAAGAATGTCATTATTACCAAGTATCTAATTTACAGTCAAAGCTATTCAGATATCACATTGGTCTATTGCAAATGAAAAGTCTTTGTTTTAGTTCCATTTGGCTAACAAGTATAGTTGTATCTATACAGGTTTTCACTGTGTACATGTACCCTGATTATATTTTAACTTGATCACACCATTAGGCAAGGGTAACATACAGTGAAAATGAAATTCGGTATGTATCCAAATGTACTCATGAAACATGAAAAACTAGAGCACCGCCTATCTGGTCAAATATGCCTGTGTGTGACCAGTCAGTGTCAGCAGTCTTAAGAGATATAAGAATAATAAACAAATTTGGTGAATTTATATCCCCCGCCAAATGAAACAAATAACTGAAACAGAACAACTGGAAAGTGTATTGTCTACCGACCACTGTCCACAGGACTTATCTCTTATCAGTAGAAATTATTGCGTAATATGGGGTTTTGTTTACAAACACAATCATTTCTATTAAAAACTGTAAAAATCCAAACCAAAAAAAAGGTAAAATCCATTCTATTGGCAAAATATTTTCTGAAAGATAACAGATGGGTATTCAGATCCACTCTTCAACAAGTTAAAGTGAAAAGTCTAAGGTATGAAACTCCATTTTTGTTGGCTGGCAATATGCGGCTGATATAAAACGTGTCCCTAACTTTGGATAGATGCCTAGTTGTAGTTGAAAGGGAAACTAATCAATTTTGTTGCTATAAAAAAACACATTGAAAGAGGAAAATCACTAATACAAGATCATCTACTCCCCAAGACCAGTTTGGTGACAAACTTGTAGGTCAAATTATTCTTCATTTATTGATCAGAAACCACTTTAAAAATGTTGTGCTCACTAAAATTTGTATATACTCATATATCACTGTACATAGCAATATTACTAGATTGATATCTCTGTTAATTACAGCTCTAGTAACAGAAGCAAAGCAAAGTTGTTTGTTACCTCTGATCCAGCACAGAGTGCCTTGGATAGAACAGCTCTACTGTTACCATCTCTTCCATAATACAGTCAAGATGAGATTAGCTTTACATAACATTCCTGAGGGGCTGAGGACACAATGTCGAGAAAACTGAAAAAACATGTATACACAGTCATATTCAAATATTAGCATACTAGTACACTCTTAGCCTAATCATTACTTGTGTAAAAATAAAAAAAAAAAAAAATAAAAAAAAAGTTATTGGGGGAGTAATTTTACTTAAAAAAAATAATTTGTTGGGGGTTTTTTTTTAAAAAAATATTTTTTGTTAATTAAGTTTCTTATTATTTTTTATTTCTGAAGGAAGTTACTTTTTTGTAATGCCAACAGACAAGACCAACATTGTACTTACTGTTGATAAATGCCTGCTTTAGTATACATACTGCTGATAAATGCCTGTTATAGTATGTACTTACTGCTGAAAAAACCTGTTTTAGTAGGTACATACTGCTGATAAATGCCTGTTATAGTATGTACTTACTGCTGATATATGCCTGTTTTAGTATGTACATACTGCTGATATATGCCTGTTTTAGTATGTACTTACTGCTGATAAATGAGTTATAGTATGTACTTACTACTGATAAATGTGTTATAGTATGTACTTACTGCTGATAAATGTGTTATAGTATGTACTTACTGCTGATAAATGCCTGTTATAGTATGTACTTACTGCTGATAAACACCTGTTTTAGTACGTACATACTGCTGATAAATGCCTGTTTTAGTAGGTACTTACTGCTGATAAACACCTGTTTTAGTAGGTACATACTGCTGAAAAACACCTGTTTTAGTATGTACATTTGTACTTACTGCTGATAAATGCCTGTATTAGTATGTACTTACTGCTGATAAACACCTGTTTTAGTAGGTACATACTGCTGATAAACACCTGATATAGTATGTACTTACTGCGATAAATGCCTGTTTTAGTAATACTATGTACTTACTGCTGATAAATGCCACCTTTGTAACAGTCTGTCTCCTTTAGATGACATAGAAAATCTTTCAATGATCAGGAAGTAATAATGACTTAAGAGTGTTTATAATATTGACTACACTCAACACGGACTCTGGTGCAATTCTTTGTAATGCAACCTGAAACATACACAATGTGCTATAGTTTCTGTATTGCACAGTGTATTGTGCCTCTTACCTTTATCCAATACTTCTTCCTTATTTCAACGTAACACTTGAAGCACATAAACATTGCAATAGCTGGTCACATCAAAGGTCATATAATGCTTATTTCTTGTATATATATACTGAGAAAATAAGTACACTAGTCTATACACATAACACTGATCATTTCTGGAGTAACATAACAAAGGTTTCTATTAAAAATAACTCAACTTTAAATGTAATACAAATAGTCACTACACAGCAAAATGTTAAACAAACTAACCTCTGATAAACATAAAGCTATATCTGTGAGAAAATCTGTTAATATTTTGGTTCCTTCTTCCTGTAAGCAAGTATAAAATGATTGTGATAACTAGTTGATAATTTAAGTCTTTATATACACAATACTAGGGCTGAAGTGTGTATCATAGCACTCTGTTAACTGTATGCTCGATCAATAAATCAATCACAAACAATCAAGCATGGATGTTCATAACCACAGATTGCCCGAGTGTGATCTTTCTGAATATTGTTTACCTAGTGAAAACACCCATGAAATAATTGAAATAAAGCAAATATGAATTCACTTCTTTCTACTTTTCTGGTCTATGAATCTAGTGAAAGCAGAAATAATCCAAATCAATCATGTAAAGTTAACCATGGTCTTGTTTTCAAACTGAGAGTATCAATATCATGATGAATATTCTACAGAAAAATATGACTTTATGAGAATGTTTATTGTTAGTTTCCAAAGAATCTTTGCAACAGAAGATCTGTAAATTGTAAGCCCCAACCCATCAATCAGATCAGATTGCCACAGGCCAAGGGAGGCCCTGGGATCTACAGCCACACATGATATGATTTACAAATTAAGTAATGTAAATCAGAAACTAACAGCAAGCTCTATATTCTGGTGTCTTCTGTCATATTAAATGCTCTTGTACACACAAATAGTGAATTTAGTAAGCAAGAACTAGGAAAGAATATTGACACTGAAAATGTAAGCAGGGTCATCAAAATTGATAATTATTCTCATTTTTACCTGCTCACATCTAACAAGGAAGTCTACAAGTTGGCAGCCTGCCAGGGCAAATTTCCTTTGAAACTCATTTTCAGGTTCTATTCGGGAAAACATGTGGTTTGTGGGCTTCAAGAAAAACACAAGCCTTTTGATAAACCTGAAACAAAACAAGAAACATTGCAATAAACTATGAGTACATTACTTTCAAAGGTACAAAATTTTGTGAATTTTAACAAAATTCAACTTTTGGGAATGTATACATGGGGCTACTTCCAAGCCTTGTATACATGGGGCCATTTCAAAGCTATGATTACTTTATGTATACATGTGGTTACTACCAATCCATGTGAACATTGGGCCACTTCCAAACTACATTTACTTTACATAGGGCTATTTCCAAGCTATGTATGCATGTGGCCACTACCAAGTCTTGTGTACATAGGGCCACTACCAAGTCTTGTGTACATAGGGCCACAATGTAACAGCTTCAAGTAACTGTGACAACCAAAGTAATCGAGGGACTTTAAGATATAGTTTACAAAGTGTTGCTTCTCGAATTGCTGATAAAAATTAAACTAAACCTCACAAAAGAGGCAGAATATCAACTATTGAGTAAGATTGTAGGCAAGACTTTCACTATATTCTACAGAAATAATACTGTTATACTGAATAGTTTCTAGTAACAATACAATAGGGTTATTAGTATAGTAACGTGATCCAGCATGCCGGATTGCTCGAGTCGTGCGCCGGATCATACGAGTGCGTAGCACGAGTTTGATCCGACCTCGACGAGAGCCAATCCGGCTTATGGATCACATTACTATACTAATAACCCTTTTATTATATACCATTTGACACTTGTCTGCGCGATAAACTAAATTAAAATGACATACTAAGCATAAAATTGAAGAAAAACCCTTTTTAGCGCGAAATATACGTAGTGTGCGACGTCAATTTATTGACGTCATCGTATAAACAAATAGTAACGACCCAGTCAAAAGCGACGTTATTAACGTCATGTGCATTTGTGGGCCAATTGAATGCACTCTTACAAATTATGCCGCGCTATTTGTATTGCACGTACATACAATACGGAATTTTTTTCTGTCAGGCCGTATTTGATGGTTGAATATAGGCTGTTTTTTGACTGAATATTTATAGGTATATAATAAATATTAGTGCTAAATATCCTTATTTAATGTCTTTTGTTATTTTTAAAGGAAGATACCAGTTTTAATGTTAAATAAAAGAAGTAAAGTATTCCTTAAGGGGGTCACTGGTGAAAATGAAACTAACAAGCTTTTCATAAAATCTATTTTTTAATAATGTACAACATTTTCTAAGATATTTCGAATTAAAAAAATGATAGGTCAATGATTGAATTTTTTCACAATATCCATTTCTATACCCACACTCTACACAGGAAATATAAATCAGAAAATTGCCAGAAAATTGGGTAGGACATCAGAAATTTACCAGTATTTTCCTCAACCTGCAAAATATGGTCAAACAAAATCACGAAACTGCAGCACAAGTTCAAGCAAATGTAAGAAAACCTTAAAACTGTACATTGTGAAACATTTTGAAAACTATTTCATCTTAATACAGCTTAGCACCAATGATAAAAAATCATAAAAAAAAAGAATTTTACATATAGAAGAAATAACAAGGATTTTGTAACAAACTTACATGCCATAGAACATCATATGGTATCAAAAATCTGCCATAAAAATTGGGTGTCAATGTTCATCTAGAAAAGTTAACACCTTTGATTTCTCAACACCCAACATTTAATTGATGAAAACTCATATTTTCTGTACTTTGCTTATATTTATAATCTCTGACTACATAAAACACTTTTAACATGTATTTCAGATACAAAGGTGCTCATTCCTGAAAAAAACAAGAGCTGTCCCTCACAAGTGACGAATGCCCCCGAAAGAGGTGCCTCACAGTCTGTGTCCTCTCCATGTGCTCAATAAATGTGCTATGTAATTTTAAAATCCTTCCATGCATGACAGAGTAATCATGCATACAGTATTCCATTACTTTAAACACTAAGTGTGACCTTGACCTTTGAGGTAGGGACTTGGGTCTTGCCTGGACACATCTGCTTGATGTGCTAGACATTTTTGCCAAGTTATTTTAAAATACTTCAAAGCATAATAAAGTTATAGTCCGGACACAAATGTATGCATATATACAGGATTCCATTACCTATAAATTCTAAGTGTGACCTTGACCTTTGTGGTAGGGATGTGGGTCTTGCACGCGACACGTCGTCTTGATGTGCTAGACATTTGTGCCAAATTATTTTAAAATCCTTCAAAGCATGACAAAATTACAGTCCGGACACGAATGCGTGCATATATGCATATATAGAGGAATCCATTACATTCAAACTCTAAGTGTGACCTTGACCTTTGAGCTAGTGACGTGGGTCTTGCACGCAACACGTCGTCTTGATGTGCTAGACATTTGTGCCAAGTTATTTTAAAATCCTTCAATGCATGACAAAGTTACAGTCCGGACACGAATGTGTGCATATATGCATATATAGAGGAATCCATTACCTTCAAACTCTAAGTATGACCTTGACCTTTGAGCTAGGGATGTGGGTCTTGCACGCGACACGTCGTCTTGATGTGCTAGACATGTGTGCCTAGTTATTTTAAAATCCTTCAATGCATGACAAAGTTACAGTCTGGACACGAATGTGTGCATATATAGAGGATTCGATAACCTTCATACTCCAAGTGTGACCTTCACCTTTGAGGTAGGGATGTGGGTCTTGCACGCGACACGTCGTCTTGATGTGCTAGACATGTGTGCCAAGTTATTTTAAAATCCTTCAATGCATGACAGAGTTGCAGTCCGGACACGAATTTGTAAGTCAGGACGCACGGACGGACAGACAGACGGACGGACGGACGGACAGACGGTGCGATTTTAATATGCCTCCCTTCGGGGGCATAAAAAGTTTGCAAAGAATCATGATATGTCAATATTGTAAAAAACAAGTGGAATACATGTTCAATTACCCCACCCACTGCCTATACAATACAAACAAAAATAATTATGTTATGTGTTTGTTTTGTCTTTAAAATACCTTTGACAATATATGTAAGCAAAATAGATAGTGACTGTGAAAATTTCTTCTATATTACATTACTATGTTGCCATGGCAACCATTACATAACACCATAAAAGTACATGTATGTGTCATATTATCGACTTAAAATGTGCACAAAAATTTAAACTGGAAAAATTCAATTGTACAAATTTCATAATGTACACACATAATTATTTTCAGTCATTAGTGTTCCAGAATGATGTTCAGGTAAACTGCCACCTAATAAAATGACCAAAATCAGTTCACATGGTAAATTAATCTTTATTGCATAAAATGAAAATGTGTCTTAGTATCAAACTTGTTTAAAAATAAAGTGATCAGACAACATCTATGACAGTTTAATATTTTTAAACAATAATCTTGTTTAATTTTATTGTTCTGACAAATACTTACAAATTGAGTCTACAACTTTCATGCTTTTGGTAACTCTAACTTTTCCATTTACAACTTCACCAAGTAAATCAACAATGCCCTGTTTTCCATTTCGTTTATGGACTACTATCAAATTTTGGAAATGAAGGCCACTGCCTGCACATTTTCTTGCCAAATTTTGACATAAAACCTTTCTATCTACATGTATACAATCTATGAAACTTGGTAAAAACTGACTAGTTCTGCGGCTGTGATAAAATGACTGAATAGCATAGTCAAAAGAAAACAAACAGTTTTTAAGAATATTATCTGATACATCTACAGAACTTACAAGTTTCATTAAAGATTCCACATCTTGTAAAGCATTGTGTGCATTGTATGATTCACCAAGTATATCATGTACAAGATTAACCTGGAAAATGATTTTAAGTGTGGATGTGACTGTTGGAACAGTTTTCTAGTATCAATGAAACTTGCAATGATCTGAGAGAATTCACTAACTAGGTGGCAGTTTTCCAGTGCATTTACAAGAACTAAACTATCAAATGACTTTATTTTATGACCAACTAAGGTCAACTTATCATTGCTAACTTCTTTCAAATATAATTTAAAAGATTTTAATGCATCTAGGATGTAAAGTGATTGCACAGGTGACCCATGATAGAATAATTTATTTCCATTTTTTGTAAGTCCTGTTATTTTTTATGCCTGTTTAGATATCCCTTTCTTTGGCAAAACATAGCAGGAGAATGGCTCTTTTGAATAATTACTTCCAGCTGCTATCTGGGTGATGTGTGAATTTCTACCTATAAAACAAAAAAAAAAAAACATGTTTGCCTTTTCAACAAATATTTGAGACATGTTGAGGAATACATTGAGGTATATAAGCCCTCAGCTTTCTGTTTCTTTGTACACAGTAACATATTGCATATTTTATTAAATAAGGGGCCATAATTCAGGAGGTACTGATACGATTTAGCCATTTAACAAACTCCTTTGAGGTCTTGTGGTCTGATACATTGTGTTAAGTTTAATAAACAAACTAATTTTGGATGAATGGACTAATGACAAACCTTTGTGTCCAGGTGAGTTTAAATGTTAAAGCACAGATAAATCTCGACGCAAGCAAATCAACTTAAACCTATTTATTACAGTGTTACAAAATTATTTATGGTTTCTGTCAGGAGTATTTTGCAACTGACACTCTGTCTGCATTTGATATCTAAACTTGAAAATATTTTGAGGCAGTTTCCCTCAACATACCTAAATCTGTGGTTTCAAGGTCAAAGAACACCCAAGGAGTACCAGTGTTGCATTCACTTGACTCTACCGGTGGAAAACAAGGTGGAGGAATTGTTTCTATGTCTGCATTCTGCAGATTACAAGACTCTCCCTGATATGTTGTGCCCTCTCGCACTTCATTAGAAGAAGACTTCTGGGATCTGTTAATATTATGAAGATTCAAATAAAATTTTCACTTATCAGTATTCTTAAACCTAGAGAAACAGAGAATGCTGAACCTTGTTACTACATTGATAAACAGAAATCAGTAATTACAATTACAACTAAACATATAAAATTAGTTTTTTTTCTGACATGCGTTAAATAGTTTGGTAAAATTGATGCGGTTTTTTTTAATATTTAATTAAAAACAAATAATTAGCCGTGTCTTATACAAGGGTCAATTTAAAAAAACTCAGTAAGGGATGCGTTTTATAAGTGAGCCTGTCTTATAAGCAAATATATACCATATTTTCATTTTAATTCCATTTATCAAGTTCAACATTGTAACAGTTATTTACTGACAGATAGTAACCCAACCTGTCTTTATAAATCATTATTATCATTGCTATTCCTGGGCTAGCGATATCCAATGCATTGGATCCAATCGTCACAGTGTGAAATAGCTCTTCACAGGGATAAAAGCCACAGCCTCTGATTTGACAGAACTTTTCTAGCAGGACCACTATATAGAACGTCACACTAGCAAAACATATATTTACTTAACCTTTCAGATTTTAATTGCATTCTTCTCTTTTTAGCTCTATAATGTGCTCTTTATTGCTCTTTTCTTTGCAGCCTTCAAGTCCCTTAATATTGCTCTTCTTTTAGTGAAAGTGCCTGGAGAAAGACCTATCTTTTCATTTGCCTGAAATAGATGATAAATAACTTCCTTGTTAGCAAGTTAGATGTTTTAAAATCTCTGAAATATCTTCATGCCAAGAAACAATTTAGATTAAATTTTTATGGTATGTTAATACCAAAGATTTTATTATGAAAAGACTTAAAACTTTGTTGTATAAAGGTTGTTAGGCCTGATTAATAAACAATGCATGTATGAAAAAATATCATTGTTATTAAATAACTGACAGAAATACATGTATGAACAGAGTTCTCCATTTAACTAATTACTAAGACAATTTCAAATTTAGAACTTAATATCTGCACTGAATGCTTCTTTCACATGACGCACTTTAATGCATTCATTTTCTTAGCTATTGGTACTAGAGGACAAGAATGTTTTTACGTCTGGCATCACAATACTTTCAAATTCTATTAATGATACTGAAACAATTGAGAACGGTGTTGTTAAAGTCTGGAAACTGTGTAAACTGTGTATATGAAAACATAATTTTCAAGCATAACTCAGTAATTTAACACAAGAACAATATCAGAAACTTTACTCTATGCATTTCTTTTCAGATGTACTAGGAATGTTCTGGAATATTTCAGAAAAGTTACATAACTTTCAAATACTTTTCAGTTTTTGTGATAAAGCTTTTTCTATATGTATGATGATAAATATGGTTTTGATTACCTGATCACTATGACATGCATGTCACAATTGCAACAAGCAAACTATAATATTCTTGCATATCGGATTGGCATTTCCGGTGATTTTACCCATGCTGGAAAAACAGGGGTGACACCCCTCCTATGCCAGAGCCTCGTTCCCGCCAAAACAGTTACCCTCGGTGACGGATATTTCGATCTGTTCCTCGTGCTCATGACAGAAACTATTAATCTAAGAATGCATCAGATGTTCTTGTGACTATGGGTAAAATCTTGTAAGTGGAAGTTATTTATTAACATGCAAAATATGTAACTTTTCCGAATTCTTTCCAAACACTTCTTGTATCATAAAACTGTTTTTGGAATAGCCCATTTCACAGAAATTTGGTTGCCATTTAAAAGTGTATGTAAATGGTAGCTACCCGTTGGCCTGTCACTCACTTGTCACTGTACAATGTGATTACAGTCACTGATTCCCATTGACTTCCCATAAAATTCTGAATGAAATGGGCTATCTCTAAAAGCCTGCTAAAATAACTGAATATGAAACATTTTACAATATTCTTACATTTAATAGATATGTATTACCACTGTTCTTTTGGGCCACTGCAGCTGCAACTCTGTAATTTAAATTACCTGAGCCAGACAAATGCAGTGACTTTGGGGCCTTTGAAGCTAACATCATATTAAAAGACTCATTGGCTTGGGTACTTCCAAGACTACACAGCTTGGCTGTATGTTTTCTGTATGAACCAATAATTCTTTGAAGATCTTCTTGCAGTGATTTACTACTTAAAGGTCTACCAAATGGAAGATTTTTGTGTCTACTGGTCTTATTTTGAAGAAAACTACACCAATTTTCATCACAATCAGAATGGTCACCAAACGGATGTTTGCAGATTGAAGACAGTGCTTTGTCTAAAGCTCCAGGATTTCCTTTGTTTTGCGATACAGCATAATTAAAACATTTCTTTAGGTAGATAATTACTTTTGCCGAAAGAGATTTATGTAATTTTTGGATTCCAAACAGACTAGACTGTTTGCAAAGTTTTTTCTTACATGATTTTTATCTGACATTTTGTTTATGTTTGTATCAACTTCAACTTTTAGTCTTGAAATTGTTGTAGTATCATCATCTCCTACAACTGTTGATATTTCTATGCCAGTGTCTTTGCAGGATTTAACCATTGAAATAATCATGTCTGGCTCCATGCTTTTAGCACTGCCATCATAGTTTCTGTAGCAATCATGTGCTTCTGCTGACTTACCAGGTTTCAAAGCGCTTTCACAAACTCTGCATGTCTTTGACCTGACTTGATAGTTTATTATTTTGCCTGTTTGCATTCCAATCATGGAGCAGTGTCCTATAATGTAATTCAATAAAACTATGGATCATCATAATTAACCAATGATAGCATTTCACAGTGAAACCTAGCATAAAAGCAGCAAATTCAAAGGGCAATAACTCTGGTATCAATCATCAGATTAAAATGGCTAAGAAAACATAAAGTGATATTTTGTCCATCAATAGGGACAAAAATCTTAGGTATATTTAAATTACAAATGTATATGAAAACTTGATTAAAATAAAAAAAAATATAGTAAAGATGTCCATAAGAAAAAATTAACTCTTACAATAGACAACAAAAGTGACATATAAAATCAGTATACATTTCATATTACACTTTAGCAAAAAATTATTAATGAAGTTGCAGGAAGTCAACCAAAAAGCCTTTATTGTGTATTGTATCACCTGATAAACTATCATAAGACCTGCCACTGCCCCTTTTCTGCCACCCAGCATCAACACAAGCAGTAATACCAGCAACACCATTGTTTCTGTAATGTTTTGAAAGGAAATAATTGTACAAATGTGAGTGCTACAGTGCTCACACGCTTAAAATTGGCTATATCAGGGACCATAACTCTAACACATACTGTGCACCTTTGATAGTTCTTGGGTAGCTATGATCTTACAGAGTTTGGTAAAAAATAACTAAAAATTAAGTTTTTCTTGCATACCAGATCGGGGCTATTTGTAGTTTTCACCAGTGCTAGAAAATCTCGTATTACATCCCCCATGTAATATGAATCTTGTGAATAACATGTGATGTAACCTTATAAACATTGTTACATTACTTACCCAAACAAAACACCTGCATATTGTTTGATTTTATGTCCTAATGCATTATTTGGGTAAGTTTGCATTTAGAAAATCTTCAAGTTTTAAAGTGCAAGATGGTATGCAACAACTAGTTTCTATCTTAAGACATTTGGAAATATCCTACACCTCGGTAGACTGTTCAGTAATTTATAATTTGTTGAAAAGCATTGTTCAGTAATTTATAATTTGTTGAAAAGCAATAATACACACCCTTCGTTAAGACCCACTTCCTCTTGTAGCCAGTCATCTGCAGTAGATTGTGCTATGTTCTCTAGAATTTTCCCAGCTTCCTTCTGTCTTATATTCATCGCTGCAAAAAAGTTGTTCACCTGCTCACTATCTATCCCAGCATGCAACAACGCTGTAAAATACATCAAGATAGGTTAAACAAAACATATTTTAAAACAAACCATGTTGAAAACAAGAGGTGTCCATAAGACTGTCAGTGCTTGGCTTATCTAATAATAATCCAAGTAGACAATTTTTATTCAAGGGTAATTAGTTGTAGTATTACTCTATGTATGTGTATACATGAAGTTCACATGATTCATAGCTGCTGCAGCCAAATTGTAAACATTCTGCATGCATGGTGCTCTGCTGAATGATAAAATAACTAAATTGTCATATATCTTATTAAAGAAGTATCTTTATTTGCTTTGGAGATTGCAATTTTCATGCAAACCTTTTCTTGTATTATCTAATTCCGAAAGAAGAAACAAATTTGTCACAAATCCTCTGATGATGCTGTATTATTTTACTTATTAACCTACCTGTTCCTAACTTTGTGTTTGCATCCCAAATGCGCTGGTGTCTCTTTCCAGTAGGCACATTATTCATTGATCCACACTGAGTATTACTACATGGCACTGAATAGAAAACAACAATGATATTATACAAGTGCTTC
This sequence comes from Saxidomus purpurata, assembly GCA_022818135.1. Taxonomy (NCBI): domain Eukaryota; kingdom Metazoa; phylum Mollusca; class Bivalvia; order Venerida; family Veneridae; genus Saxidomus; species Saxidomus purpurata. The sequence goes on along the minus strand of JAFMSR010000210.1, from coordinate 11,067 downwards.
ATTATTGAGTGAAATCTTGTTATCATATATTTTTCATGTAACACCCTACCCTGCTATTTTCAAAAATGGCCAGTATCTTTGTGTACGCACAAGTGGTTGAAGTAAGTTATGTCACTGTCACATTATCATAAATTAACAGTATATTTTGTCAACCTGAGGAAAGTACTGCCACTGAAGTATTCTTCTAAATGTGACAATATAAAAGCTATGTGATATTCACTTTTTAATGCAGAAATGAAAAACATTAAAAGTGAGTAAACCCAGTAGGGATATGCCAAACAAAAACACACATCTTTCAACAACTTTTCAACAAAAGTTTTCCAACAACTTTTCTGGTAGTAACTTATCATTTTTTGGCAGGATAACATTGAGGCTGTCGTGATGACGTCATGACATTGTTTCTGCACCTATTTATTTCAGGCTAAAACTATCATATGACTGTATATATATATATAGTAATTTCTATCAACTTTTGCCAGTGAAATTTCATGAATGATTTTGTCTGTAGAACACATAAACTTCTATGAACTAAGTCATTTTTAAAAAACTAACAAATGAAAACCAAAGTAATGTAATAAGGGAAATAACTTTTAACCTTTTATGATGGCTGAAAGTCCATATGTGATAATCCCATTAGCATGTGAAAGTTGAAGTGGGACCCCACACTGCTTGCATGATGAAAGGGCATCTGCCAGAACCCCCAGGTCAACTACTCTTCTTCCTTCCCCTCCATGATTCTTCTGACCCATCACCCACTTCTACTTCTTGGGACACATCAATAAAAACACTTCGTGATTGACGACCTATAGAAATGGAAATTTCAAATAGCATTTATCATATTTATCACTCTTATATTATGTCAAAAGTTACAACCAATTTGCATATCATGCATACTGCATATCATCTAATTTGATTTGAAGTGAATTTTATAAAAGTCTGTCCATGAGAGCAAATATAGTAGCTTTTTTTTGTAGCTGTGACCCCACTTATCAACTATTTGTTGGTAATTGTGCTTATTAGGTGCACCATCCTCTAAAGAGACTATAATATCGGTATGACCCCAACACCACTTATCACCTGTGGACATACTTTTTTTATGTATAAAAAAGTTAAAACAAATTGACACAGGTTTATTTATGTATTTTTTAACCAAATAATTTCACTTAGTTCATTATCTAATATGATATTACACTAGCTTAAATACATATTATAGTTTATCCACGCAACAGCAACTTTGGATGGGAAGTATCATTAAAATATGGAAATAAAGGGACATAATTCTCTCACTGCATTTCGTTCCAGTTCAATTTTACTTGTTTGTTTTTGGGTATTTTCTTTTTGCAGCTTCACAGAAATGTGACGACATACTTGAAAAAGAAAGAACAAGTATCCCTGTTTCTCATAATTATTATCAGGGTTTCTCATATTCTTGTTTTTACATTAAAGATGTCAAATTGGGGTTTTATTTTGCTGTCCATCAGTATTACTTTTGTGTTATTTGTAACATAATATGCTAAGCTATGCACCTTGGCATTTATAAATTTTAAGATTCTACAATGTGGCAAACATTAATCCTTGAGAATATGAGAAACTGTTTTCTCATCTCTAAGTAGGCGTATGGTAGCAAGGTAAACAACCCGTAAAGTAATCTCTACCAAGGGAGGTAAATCTTGTGGTCGTAAAATAAAAAGACGCCGACGTAGCTATATTTTCATATTGCACTTCAGTAAAAGTATCTTGTTCATACATTAAACAACGACTGGCATTAGGTAAAGAAGCGTAAATATTTTTCATTTTTATATTATTTACGACAGTTACTTTACGATGCGCATCACCATGCGCAATTGGCGCTAATTCGTCAGCAGTGACCCCCTTAAGGAAATGTGCAAAAGAAACATAATTATAACTGGTTATCATACATGTACAACATATATCTATCTTTAGAAGGGAAATCATTGGGGATATTTAAGTTTTAATTCCTTAATTCCCTCAAGAGGAAGTTTTAAAAGTTTGGTGAAAGTTTTCCTGATTGTAGAATCACCAAATAAAGTTTCCTTAACTGGCTAAATTTTCCCCAAAGAAAACTGTTTTATTTTTTTCCTTTAATTTTCACTCAGCCATAGTATAAGGTAAGTTCCTAACAAATTACCCAGAACCTTGAAAAATTAAACCACTCCAGTTACTCCCTTAATAGATAAGATTTTTTGAAAAAATAGAAATCTTCAACACCTCTCTGATTAAACTGTTTGACTTAAAAATGACCAGTGACACACCATTACAGTTTAGGCACTATTGTGTAGGGGTAGAGCGTCTGACTCCTAACCCAGAAGTTATGGGTTCAAATCTCAGCAGCAACACTTGACCGCTACCTCTACAATAGTGCTAACACTGCGTTTGAATTCCAGAAAGCAGTCATCAATAGTGTAAAATAAATACATTTGTAGTAAAAATTTGGTGGAATTTAACAGAACAAAGATTTACCACAGATGTATGGACTTTAGAATTTATCTACAGAATATGTAAAATCAATCTTAACTTACTTTGAGAACATTCTCTGTAATGTACCAGTCCCAGTTCTTGCTTTCACTGGTAAGTAGATCTAGCACCTGTGTATCTCTCAATGTCTGCATACATACTTCTTCCGAGGATGACACACGCTGAAACATTAACTACAACCTGAATACACAGATTCTGAGCAGTACATACAATGAAGCAGTCCCAAACATACAGGATCTTCCATCAGTGAAAGATTCTATTTATAACATGGCAAAGAAATCATTGGATTGAAACATACGACGAAAACAGCGTTGCCTATTTCTCTATAAGGAAAACTGGGTCAAATGTGTTATGCGGTTTTTACGTAAACATTTGCCAAAGAAGGAGTACCACATATATTTTAGTATTCAATTAAAAGAAAATACATTTGGCCGTTTAAAGTTGTTTACATATTAAGTCCAACACATTTTACATTATGTTATAAACAGTGTTTACGCTATGATGATGACTAGCGCAAGAATTACCCGTTCATTATTTATGTCATTACGTCACTATGCATATACATGTGTGTAAAGTTGGTGGAGCGCTCAATACACAGGAAATTTGAATTTTATTCAACATTACTATCAATGCATTTTAAACGCTTGTAGATCTATCTTTGTGAGGGTTTTTTTCGTTGAGAAATCAGTTTGATGAACGTGTACATGAAATGTTCCAGAAACAGTCACTAAACATTACAGAAATAATTATTTAATCATTTATAGTACCTGACTGACTATGCACAACTGTATTGTATGTATGAGAGTGCTGGAAATACTTTGGAAGCCACCAGATACTGGAATCTTTGCTGACATTTACTGTGTTAGATTATGTTGGAAAAGGATTACATAGAACAGGATTCTCTTGTGAATTTTAGTGAAGGATGTCGGATATTTGCCTGTGCCGATTCTGTTTAATGACTGTAATTGTTGATGGATGCAATATTCTTATCTGGCTTGGTAAACTATTAGATCTACTGTCATTTAATTTCTGGACAAGATATACCGTGACTAGATAGTAGACTACAGTATCTAATCAGTGCCAGAAAATCCTCGGAACATCTGCTCACTGACGATGCCAAGCCCTTCACCGACTATTCTGTCATAATCATTGATGGAAATGTCATTTGTCGCCATATTTGTCTTGGTTTTTGACAGCAGGCAGTGATTTAAGTTATTCGGCTCATTAGCATATTTATTACACAAGTGTATTACTGACCCGTTGAAAACATAAAATAAACAACTGGTTTATTACACTGCTGCGCCATTGGTCATGTTATAAAATAAGTTATCGTTCAAGGAACTTACTGTTTGCCATATTTAAGTACTAAATTTCCATCCAAGTTTTTATTACTGACATGCTAATGAAGTGCATATGTATTTATACGGTGTGGCAGTTGTAGAGGTATTGAATTTTTTTAATCTATTTTTCTCTAGTCTTCATGGAAATCCTGAGGAATGTTAGGTAAAGTAGTTCACTGTAACGAGAGAAACTCAAAACCATTCAGTGCTATTGCACATACTTGAATGACAGGAAGTACATGCAGTACTACTAATAAGTGTTAATGTCTGGTTTTAGTGCTGAAATTACCCCTTAAAGAAACAACAATATTTACTAACTTAATGAGACTTCAACCGTCTTCAGAAACTAAACTGCAAATCTTTATTCATAAATGTCTTCCATACTTTTGCTCCTGTTTGCTATTAAAATGCCTAACCTTTCTAATATGCATATCAAGAAGTTTATCTTTCTGCATGTTGAGTGACAATGGGCGGTCCTTATAGCTGTCTGACTGTTTCACCAACTGGTCCAGATACAGGCTATATGGTATTGGTCCTCTCTCTTTCAACATGTGTATCCGGTCTAAGTAACTCACAGCCATACTTGCTTGGCTGAGAAAAACATTAAACATATGGATAAGAAAACAGATTCATGGCTCCACATGGCAACTTGATTAACTAATTTGACAGTCCAAAAACTGCTGCAACACAAAAAACACTGGTCAGCTAGTGCAAGAACAAATCAAAATTAACTCTGATGGATGTTATTTACTGCGATTAACTGCATGCTTGGCTTACAGAACCTGATATTTGATCAGCTTTTCACTCCTCTGAGAATAAGTATAACTAGCATTTACATTGTTGAAAGTTCAAATATTTTGTTGTTTGGTACAGTAACCTCGCTTATAATGAACTCCTCGGGATCTATCAAATTTGTTCCTTATATCTCGAGTTCCTTATATCCATATATTGAACAAGTTCCTTATATACGATGTATACATATCAAACTTAAATATTTATCGAACAAGTATTTTTATAGTCAAATGTAATAAAATCCGAACCATCAACTTACAGTTGCTTTTGATTTTCCTACCTCCTTTTGAAGAGTTATAAAGATCTATAACTGTTATCCTTTTCTATATCTGTATGTAAAATAAACTGCAAAGATTAATAAAACATCAAAAACCTGTTTATGTTTTCATTGGCAATACTTAAAACAAAAGAACTGAAGAAATTTTCGCTCAATTGCCATAACTTGAAAAAATAACATGTTTTTTCCCCAAAATGGGATTTCATCCGGTCTGCATGCTTTTAAAGAAACGCTCACAAATATTTACGTAAAATATTATCACTTGAATATTGTACTTAGCAATTATGTTTGTATTCTCCTTTAACTAGTTTACCAAAAGGTTATACATGTGTAATGATTTACCTTTATGAATAATAGCTACAAGACTATTGCGCTATTAAAAATACAATGCTGACGGCAAAAGAAAAATACAAAATCAACAGCTTTTTTATAAAATGAATAAAACATTTAAAAAAAATAAGATTTCAAAGGCTAAGATGGCAAAATTGTGCTTGTGTGGACTTCCCGTAAAGCCAGTAATACCGGCTAACACCTATATTTTAGTAGTTTTTTTTTTAACACCTCTATATTAATTGTGTGTAGTTTGTAATCTTAATAGCTTAATAAAGAAAATAATATGAACATCACATCTATTACTAAATCACAATTTACTCTGGTCTCAGTAGACCGGTTGTATAGTTATGTAGTCATATAGTACTTCTGACAGATCTCCTCTGGTTAGTTTCATAAATTGAATCCATTTTAGAAATCCTTCAAAGGGCCTTTAAGTGTGGCAGAGGCGGTGCTTGAACTCTGTCCGGTTTATTAAATTTGTTCCTCATCTCTGTTAGTTTCCTTAAATGCCTAGCTTAAATTAATTTGAACAAATATAGATCTTTTTAGATCTTTCTACATTAAAACATTGCACATGTTCGTTTACAATGTGCGTGCCCGTGAACACGTGTGATTAAAACAAGTGTGAAAAATACGATTATTGAGAGGTATAGCCGACTTATTATCTGATAATTGAGAAATCATCCCTGATTGATCATCAAATCGTAACTGTACATTGAAGAGCTCATTAAATGTATTTAAAAGTAATTTGTATCACAGTGTTATTGTTCGTTCTTTAATTCATTGCCGAAAATTGAAGCACCAATTAAGAGTCTTGATATCAAAGAGCGTGAGTAAAACAGAACAATCAATGTTTGTTGCATTTGTTTTCGGGTTTTATTTGAAAAAATAAAGCTGTTTAAAAGTAAATCTCAGAAATTGAAAGATAATTGTTTTCGTTATTTGAGTTATTTTTCAAACATTGTATGACTCAAAAGAAAATCGATTTATGAAAGCACTTGATAGACGTTAACATGCTTTAAAAGTTATAGTGTACTATTGTAATACGGTATAGCAAACATGCAATATTGTTGCTTCTACATTTTGTATTGCCTTATTAATAAATAGTTATGTTTGTTGCATAACGATTCATTAATAGATCGCCATATGCAGGAAACCTTTCTAATCTGAACACCTTTGTAATCCAAACATTTCCTCTGGTCCGAACAGGTTCGGATTAGACAGGTCCCACTGTACATATCTAAATTCCAAAATAACTCAAAAAAACATCAGTACCATCATTGCTGAGCTCTATTCTGCAGTCTCATAGTTATTGAGGTTTTTGAAACATGTGAGGTTACACCCCCCTTCATAAATACATGTATAGAGTGTTGCTTAGCTCTTTCATATTGTTGTCAGTCTTCCATCAATTTATTTGCTACTGCTACATGTGTATTCCAGGAACAATTTCTCCAAATGATCTACTACATGTATAGTGTATGTACATGTATTACCACCTCGTTATATCTGCATAGTTATGTACATAGGATATGCAAACAAAATCAATCTTGGAAATATGTGTACATGTACATCTAAATGCTATAGTCTCATAGCCTTTATACTGATGAAACTACTTATGTAAAAATGCCATCAGATAGATTAAATATGGTATGTACATCATTTTTCTGCCCAGTAATTAACCATCCATTGAAGTTCATTGTATCGTCTTCATCATCAGTATGTCAAATAAACATATAATTCCATATAAGATTATATGTTACATGTACATACATGTATGTGTTAACACCATATATCATGGCATCTTGAGACTGTATAATCTAGGCTGTGAGATGTGTCTTCTCCAGGGTTCTAATTGAATCTGCTATCCACCACTAGATGCAGAGTTATGTCATGCAATTGGACCATTCCATTATTCTAAAGAGGGTCCAAAATAATTTTGCAAATGAGTTTTAACCTGTTTTTGGTTCATATCCTAGAAAGTGTTACAATTCTTATCCCAAAATGGGTGAGAAAAGTTATAATACATAACAGTCTGTTTAATTTTACTTTACATTTATTACTACCCCCATATAGTATTACCCCAACCACCTTAACAGGGGTTCTGAATCTAAAAGAATGGTAGCAGTGACATAAAGTATATGGAACTGCGTGCCAAGAATTAAACTACATTGAAATAAAAATGAACTTTAATAACCTTCTTCACTCTAGAAAATATCTGTTTCCTAGAGGTTCATTTTTTAAATGTGTTTTTATATACCCCACCTATAGAATAGGCCCACTAAAACAAAATATAAAGTAACATGATATAAAACTTTATATAGAATTAATCACCATAGTCTACTGCATTGCGGTTTAATTATCTTCCCTTCTCTTAGAATAATCTTAGATTTCTAGAGGGACAATTTTCACTTTCGGGCTACCGAAAAAAACACAAATATTATTCAAAACTGCTTTCTATTAAAACATTGGTCAACATTAGGGGCTGTATAATCATCACAACTATAAATACTACAAAATAACATTAAAAACCCCGTTCTAAAAAAAAAATAAATTTTTTTTTTTTTTTTTTTTTTTTTTTTTTTTTTTTTAATAAAAAATATTAAAAAAAAAAAAAAAAAAAAAAAAAAATAAAAAAATAAAAAAAAATTTTTTAAAATTAATTTTTAATTATTTATTTATAAAAAAAAATATATAAAAATTTTTTATAAAAAAAAAAGAAAAAAAAAAAAATAAATAAAAAAAATTTAATTTTTTTTTTTTTTTTATATTTAAAAAAATTTTATTTAATATGATTTAAAAATTAAAAAAAATAGAGAAAGGGGGGGGTTTTTTTTTTTTTTTTTTTTTTTTTTTTTTTTTTTTTTTTTTTTTTTTTTTTTTTTTTTTTTTTTTTTTTTTTTTTTTTTATAAAAAAAAAAAAAAAAAAAAAAAAAAAAAAAAAAAAAAAAAAAAAATAATTTAAATTTTTTTTTTTTTTTTTTTTTTTTTTTTTTTTTTTTTTTATAATTTTTTTTTTTTTTTTTTTTTTTTTTTTTTTTTTTTTTTTTATTTTTATTTTAAATTTTTTTTTAAAAATTAATTTTTTAATTTTTTTTTTTTTATATATATTTTTGTTTTTTTTTTTTGGGGGGGGGGGGGGGGGGGGGTTTTTAATGACACGTTTTTTTTATTGCTGAACATTTCAAATCCTTCCTTGCACAACAGAGTTTCATACATTTTTGTTCTAAAATAAGAGAATAATTATTTGTTTTCCTTATGACAACATTTACATTTGTTTCAGAAGCCATACCTTCATTATCTTTTTCCCCCAAGTTCTTTGCGGCATGCCATATATCATTAGAGTGCTTTAGATTTGTATATTCCCTTTCTAAAGCAAACAGAAAGAAACAACATAAAAGCAGCTACATTATGGGCAGTGCTGCTGTTTGCTGCTCAAACCCCAGGTTCTGGTTCCAGCCTTACTGGGGTCCCAGCCCCACTGGGGTCATGAACTTTCCTCCTCATTACAATAAGACACCAGAAATGTAAGGAATCAGACTAGATATCAACACTGTAAGCTTCAAGCTTTCTTCACAATGTAGCTAAATTAATAAGTATAAACTAAAAGACATTACTGTAAATATTAGCAATTTATTTTACTATAGTGAAAACATTTTCAAGGTATGACTTCCCAAAAGCCCAAACAATCATTGGATTCAACTTTAACATTTGTGTAAGTAACTAGCAATGGATCATGCCCAAACAAAGGAACAAAATATAAATAACTTACTCATTGCTGCACCAATGCCAAGATGTGCATCTGTTACCACTTCCTTTACATTAATCCGTTTTCCCCTGGCATCTTCCAGTGCAAACCTGAAACCAGCCTTCTCCATATTAACCGACTCCCTGTCTGTTGTTCTTTTGTCAAGAGTCTAAATTGACAAAATCTTCTTTGTGGATTCTTCCATCAACGTATACTGAGCACAGTGTCCTGGGGAGTCATTACGCCCATCACCTATAACAAAAAGTTACATAAATTATACAATATAAGCAAATTTTAGGAAAACTGAAATCTCCTACTGAAAGGCTAACTGGTGTAATTATTTTCGAATGGAAATTTGTTTACATAAAATGGCCATTTGGATGTACAAAGGCCCATAACTCTGCTATGTAAAAAAGACTGCAACGGCAATGTACATGCAAGCCATCAGTTGGCCATTATAAGCTGACTCATGGTATCTGCCTAAGCATATATATAATATATCATATTCAAACTAGCTTTCAATGAGATTTTGCTATAGGCAAGAAACTGCTCCTGAAAATAACTTTTCCTAATGCATGCCACGTTTCAATAGAATCTTACCAAGTACCATGATACAACTATGGAAGGAAAATTGTGATGAACAGACAACGCCAAAACTTATCAATCATTCATCAGCAGAGCATGATAAGACGTTACACAATCTAACAAGAAATTTTACAAACACTGCAAGATTTACTATTATGTCAGTACTGTTATTGTTTTGCATACAAGTCCACCAGCACACATCACACCAGTCTGTCTTGGTGTATGATTGGAGTACCAGACTGCAGTAAAAAGTTTATTGTTTCATATTAAATGTAGCACCAAACATTGCCAGTGATGTACACTGTATAAGCTGTTTACAGCCCCTTACTTCGGTGCAAGCACAAGTTTGATAGGTAATATCATAAGCAGTTTATATGCTTCTTTTAGGATGAATGATATTAACCATAGAAAATGTTTTACTCTCATGCAAACATACCTTGCACATCATATTTAGGTAAATAATTTTGTATTGCATACCTAACACTGCAAGTTCTTCATCACCAAATGACTCAATTACTTCATTCTGTTTCTCTGCTCAGTATTCATCTACCGTTGGAACCATGTAACTGCGCTGGATTTTGTGGAATGTAGATGCAGAAATAAACTTCAGATTCAGGTGCTGAGCCCACATGATTAGTTTACCGATGTTATTTCCCCGAGGTTAGAGTTGCTAAGGAAGTTAGAAAATCTATTCTATGCACTCTCCTGTTTAATACTTGCTGGGCACACCATCGATGAACAATTTGGCCTGATCCGCATATCTGAAACACATTTGTTGTAATGAAAAAGAATGTCTAAAACAAAATTTGTTTTTGTAATAAGTAACATCTTGGTCTTTGTAGCGACAAGGCATTGTTCTGGTAGACTGGTTCTATTATTATTATGTTTTGCAATGAACGAACCTGATGTCTGATGTCAGCTTTTATAATTTGCAACAGATGACTTATACAATATGATACATTTGGAGATATTGACTTATATCAGTGCCTGTTTGTTCAATTATCAATAACGTAATAATTCCTAAGTAACAAACACAATGGCTACAGGCACTGTGCTTATAAAGGTTTCTTGAACCCAATCTCATGCTGAACAACAAATCAGACTGAATCAGTAATATGAAGGCAAGTTATACTACAATAATCATTTACAAAGTTGGGTTTCATAGCAATAATGAGAAGGTCTATTCTTCCAACGTTGGGTTTCATAGCAATAATGAGAAGGTCTATTCTTCCAAAGTTGGGTTTCATAGCAATAATGAGAAGGTCTATTCTTCCAAAGTTGGGTTTCATAGCAATAATGAGAAGGTCTATTCTTCCAAAGTTGGGTTTCATAGCAATAATGAGAAGGTCTTTTCTTCAGCTTATGCATCTTTATATAAACCTGACTTTGTAAATTGTGCTCAAGAAACTTTTGTAAGCACTGTGCCAGATCTGCCTGATAACAGGTGCAAGTTCATCTGAATGCAAATTGCCTGGAAAGATCTACATTGATCTTGGAAT